>CALSCR010000623.1:0-33287 GCA_943704495.1 Pigoraptor chileana
GTGTGTGTGTGTGTGTGTGTGTGTGTGTGTGTGTGTGTGTGTGTGTGTGTGTGTGTGTGTGTGTGTGTGTGTGTGCGGTTTCAATGTATTATCGTTGCTCTCTGTGCAAGTAATGTGCGCATGATTTTGTGTGATGTGATGGTTCTGACGTTCTGTTGATTTAGTATCGTGCTCACTTGTGTGCACCTATTCATTTCACAACTATCCACAACTCAACACCCACACAACACCCACGCAACACCTCCCACGCAACACCCACCCTCACGCATGCTATGTTTGATGCAGGGACTCACGACGGCAGCCGCTGTGGCCGGCCTGTGGGCAGCATCCCGGCCGATTGCACTTGGCCCACGTGCCCGCCTCGCCTCCAACGCCATGCTTGGGATGGTTGCAGTGCAGGTGCGTCTGTGGCAGCACCGTCCTACTTCGTTGTGTTTTGGATTTTGTGTGTGTGTGTGTTTTCGCGTTGTTCACAGTGCGTTGTTGCCGATCACATGGAGAGTTTCTGGAAAAGATGGATGGATGAGTGTATATTGGCAATCCGTGGTGATATTTGCTGACAGTCGAATTGTATCACCATCACATCATCGTGCGTGTGCGTGTCTGTGCATAACTCTTTCCCTTCCCTTCCATGCCCTGTCCTGTGCCTCTTTATCCACACGCCATCGCCACATTCATCGTCCACCCACGCAGGTGACACTGGGCATATCAACTCTCATCTTTTTTGTGCCGACGCCCATTGCGGCGCTTCACCAGTCCGGATCACTCACGCTCCTGTCCATTGCTCTGTGGTTTGTCCACGAGCTCAAGCGCATCGCAAAGTGAAGAGTGTGCGGCGCAGTCTATTCTTTGATGCTCATCAGAAGTTTAGACTGATGCTAGCAGTAATCTGAGTGCCCCAATGAGATGCAATACTGACTCGGTAGCTATACGGCATTAGGCCACATCGTCCCCTTCTACAAATAACACACTCATATCATCCTTTGGTCTCAGCGGTGGCGGTTGGAACGATCGTTCTGTGGTGTCCACCGACCTCAATGCCACTCGGCGGACTGTCTGTGTTTGTTGTTTGGGGTTGTATATGACTGTATCAGGACAACGGAAATGATTTGAGGCGATCAGAGGAATGTATGTGATTGTATGGATAGTATACGACTGTATGTATGGAATTTTGTTTTGTGTCTGAATAGGAAGTGAGACTATTACTTGGCCGAGTTAGTCTGACACTCTCGCTATTTTTATTATGTAATTATTATGTAACAAATAGAACGAGATTGTTGTAACATAGCTGACCATCGCGCACGTGACCGCCCACACACCCGTGAAGTCAGTGAAGTGGAGTGACCTTCAATGTAGAGACCCTTTCATAGGAGCTTGCACAGAGTCTTCGTCTCATTTTCTCAACAAAAAAAATTGCTGTCCGTGCGAACAAAAACAACGCATTCCCATCGCGAATGTTTGCATGACAGAGGCATGGAGATGTTGTAACGGCTGAACAAGGGACGATGGATCGTGACGGAGGTCAGCCTCCGTTACACACACAACATGAAGCGCACATTCCCGCCACGGCAACGGCGTTTCCATCAGCGCCAGACACCGCAACGCATACTTTGCCGTCATCATTTCCCGGGCGTCTGCTGTCTCTCTTGCATTTTGGGCCGCTTTTAAGGCGACGTTGGCGCATCATTGCCCCACTTTGTATTGTGATGACACTGTTGTACTGCATCGTCCAGATGCGTCGACCGGAACTATGGGAATCTCCTGGCGCTGCCCGTGGCCTACTCGGTGAACACGTACGAGTGGAGAACTTGGAACCGTTGTCGCAACAAAATGGCGTATCCGCACGATCGGGTGGTGCAGAGTCATCGAATGCTATGAATGCCGTGGCTGGTGGACCGGCAGTGTTGCCGGACGACCAGAGTGTGTTATTACAAAGTGTGTTCGAAATGGGTTCCAACGACAACGTCAGGCCGCTTGTACGCCTCTCTGTTTGCGAAGTTGACATGCTCCGCGAGGCGCATCGCGTGATGTGGTCATGGATGCAGCCGCGCTTTTGCGATAACTGCACAGACTACGATGTCGACATGCGTTTGCGACCGTATGGTGTGTGTGGACAGCGCCTGTCAAACGACCACTTTCGTCACTCCCTCATCGACACTTCCTCCCACCGCAGCAGCAATGAAGACGCCCCCCGTGTCTTCGATCCTCCCACGCGCGCACTTCCTGGACAACCTCGCTTTGTGAATGATGTGCCATGGATCAGGCGCGTCATATCAACAAAGTCGTCGTTCTGCAGCCTCGGCATGTCCCTTGGCGTTGGACCCCGCTGCTACTCGTGCCCATGCCCGTCCCTCTCGTTTGAGGTGTTGGAGGGACGTCGCTGGATGTGGAAACCGAACCTGGCGTCGTCGTCGGCAGGTCTGCGCCTGATCAGCACTGTGCCCCAATTTGTGTCCGTACAGTCGACGGCAGGCTCCCTCGTCGAGTTCCTTGACAATCCTCTCGTCATGACAAACCCCGCGTCCAACCGAACGAACAAAATTGACCTCCGTGTGTATGGATTCATCTCGGACTCTGGCACTTTCTTACAGACATGGGTGCACGCAAGCGCCATACTTTACCGCACTTCCCCAAACTTCCAAGATTACAATGCGAGCGATCCAGACATCGGTGCGCACGTGACAAACAGCGGGCCGGCGTTTTATAAAAAGGAATACATAGCGCCGTCGTCACGTGATTTTTCGACGTCGTTTTCCACGTGGGGCACTCTGAAAAAGCTGCGACGGATCGCACCTCCGGGCGTTGTTGGTCGCCTGGACGGCGTCGTCTCAGAGGCGTGCCGTCTGCACACCGTTGCCTTTGGTGCGGCGCCACGTCCCCCGGTGTCCTCCAGTGACCAACGCGAGATAGCAAACACGCACTTCCAGGCGTTTGTGACGGACATGTATCTCTCCGCCGGCGGGGAGATGCTCATCGTGGACCCGCACATACACACGCCGTTCAAGCCCCTTCGTGAAACAGCCTTCCACCGCGAGTCCCTTGACTTTGACCCGGAACTCTACCGGCCGTCGTTCCACGCGAGTTGGGGGTCGATTTTTGCCCCTCTGTCCCGACTCGCTGCCGACGGACGCCTTTGGGAGGAGGCGACTGTGGTTGCAAAAGAGTGTGTGTCTCGCATTGCCGAGTGTTCGCATGCATTGGACGACGACCTCGCACGGCTGGTATCGGATGGCGCAGTCGCAACATTCTTTGGATTTGTGTGGTGCGGCCTGATCGAGGCTGACGCTGCACTTTCTGCATGTGTTGCCGCATGCGGTGTGCAGAGAAAGTGGGAGGATTGGGCACGGCGCATTCGATGGCTGCCGTAGAGCGGGAACATGACGACGCCACTTTGCAATGGATGCCCACGGGATGCCGTCGTCGATTGTGGCCCCATAAGAGCTCTCGGAGTTCCGGGAATGCAGCCAAGTGGATATGGACAGACGGAGTGATGGTGTGTGGACTGGCAGTAGCAGACTGTGCAACGGACGGTGGACAATTCGATCGGACTCCATCACAGTGGGTATGCTCGTTGTAGAAGGATGCCCGCTTGCCTATGCCCCGAGTGCAGTGACTTGGTTTCGGCTGAGTCTGTCGTCTGCGGCTCTTAATTTCTGCTCGTTGTTGTTTGAATTGTGTATTGTTACTGTATAATATGCTTATTATTTATTTCTCAATTGTTTCATTACAGGCCGCCCCGTAGAGGGGTCACCCGCCACTACTGGACAGAAGGAGCCCTCTTGGCCTCAACCGCCCTTCGTCACCCCCGCCATCATTGCGTTGCTACCTTATTGTGACACTGTCTGAAGTTTCAAGGTGGTGACCAAGTGATCCTGTCGCCTCTACTCGATTACCGCCGCCAATTTGTGGAGACGATTTGCTCTCGCGAGTGTTTATTGTTTTATATATTTTGACTATTTAATAAGGTATTGTGTTCACACCTTGTGAGCAGCACTTGTCAATGACGCCCAATCAACAAATTGACAGAGGTTGATAGCTTCGAGGCTGTTAGTTTGCGCCATCGGGTTTTGGTTGACATGTGTTTGCAGAAAGCGTCATCTTTTGTAAGATACAACTTAAGGGCACTGGGTTTGTTCCGGCAACTGCAACTGCACAGATTGTGATTGGAAAGATGTTGTGGAAAATGTGCGGCAGTGCATTCAGGGCCAGAACTTCAGTGAAGCAGCCGAGTAGCTGTTGACTGTGAGTGTCCGGGGCAGAGACGTCGTCAGTTGATGGGGTGATATCTATGCCAGTGTGGGCCTTTGGTTGGTTGGGAGAGTCCGCAGTAATGAAACCAGGCGAGTGGTATAATTTGCTTCAACATGCACGGAATGGCGGACTGAGAGCGATGAGGAAAGCCACTAACCACATTCCTGCGATCAGGTCGCCCGTCACAATGTGACCATACTTGACTACATTTTGCTCGATTTGCATTGCAAGTTCACTTGTGCCTCAACACAGCAGAGACATGATGAGATAATAGTACAAGTTTATAGTGTATTGGGGTGCGCGCACACCCACACAGTTCAGACCCGTCAGCCAAACGGAGAAAAAGCGAGTAGCAAAACGTCGAAACTAACCAATTTAGACGGGAGTTCAACGACAGCAGACTCGCAGCCCTAGCTGAGATCGAATCCAGCGCCCGATTCAATCGAATAGAGGAGCTTCTCACGTAACGTGCGCTCGTCCGTAAACTCAGGCAACTTGAGCACGTTCATGCACGTGCTGGCCGTTGGCAGTCGCCCCTCTGAGGCACTCCCGGCATTCTGAATCAGAAACGGCGGATAAAGCTCCCGAAATCCCAACAGCGGCGGCCTCGAGCACGACGTTGCAAACTTGAGCAGCTTACGCTTCTGTTCCCGCGAAAAAAGCGCGACGACCCGCCAAAACATAGCGATTGTCGGATGGACATCGGTGAATCCGTTGCCGTAGTTTGTATGGCGGCGGAGATCGTCAAGATCCACGGCCGTCTCCGCACCCGATATGATTACCCTCAGCTCATCCTCGTCAAATAGACTCAGCCACTTGAGCTCCATGACGTCCGAGAGACCACGCATGAACGCAGCCGACTGCGCCCGAATCGACACGTTCAGGCGATAGTTTGCCACAAGGAAGATATACTGCAAGCGGTTCTGGCGTGTGACATCCACGTTGCGGCCGTTGGGAATGAGGTCAACAATGCGCGTGGAACCAAGCCTGTCATCCCCGACACTGAACGTCAGCGCAAGATCGGCAAAGTCGCCAGTGTAATTCTTTACAAAGAAGAGGTGCTTGTGGAGGTCTCTGTCGAGCGATGCAAGGTCCCCAATGTTACTCGGTCGATTGCGAATCTTAGAGAGGAAGAAAGCGGCAAAGGGAAGCTCGACCAGAATGCGCTCGTACATGGCCTTCCCCACCATCCGTCCAATGAACTCGTAGTGGGCGACGTAGTCTGGGTGCACAGAGCTCACATTGGGATTCGGATACAGAAAATTTTCCTCCGTCTGCACGAAAAAGCCAAGCGTCGGATCAAAGGCGTGCTTCACAAATTCGGTGAGAAATTCCTTGAAAAGACCACCGCCGTCAATCCCCGCCTCATCGAGACCATGTTCGTCCACGAGTGCAATGCGAATCCTGCCTTTGATCGCAAGACCAGCCTTGTTCAGCTGCGAGAAACCGTCCTCGTAAATAAATGGACGCCGAATCTTGGCAGAGAGCGACGCGAAGAACGGGTGGTCGCGTCCCGACAGCAGCTTGTCGCGATCAATCAACCTCTGCAAGATTCGAACCCGGTCGACAAATGGTACCACGAAAGGAAGCTCCCGCAGCAGTGAAACAGCCCTCGATGCAATCGAACTCGACGAGGCAGAGAGCGCAGAGCCGTGCCTGGGTGTTGGAGCGTGCTGTCTGCCAATAGTCGGCGTCTCATGACCACTTGCTGACGGCGCAGAAACCGCCTCTTCGCTTTCACTGTCAAAAAGCTCGAGAGGGATTTCTTCGGGGCGCACATCAGCGCTTGGGTGGAGCCAGTGTTGCGGGGGGCAAAAGTCAACGCGAATATCTCTCTCACGCAAATCCCAAAGCAGCGCACTTAGCTCGTGGCGGACAGATAGCAGCCGCTGGACGTCCGCGGGAGCAAGTTCCGACGACTCCATTGTCGGATCATTCACGAGAAAGAGTGAAACGACGACATCACGCAACACCTGGATAACGCTAACGAGCTCTGCCTGTGCAAACAGCGCACGACCACTGCTTTCATTGAACAATTCCGCGTCCTCGACCGTCTTAAGCAGGTGTGCATACCCCGAGCTGAAGAGGCCCAGCAATCCCGCCGCATGCAATGCACCCCTATCATCGCTGCGTCCCTTCAACAGGGGGTCCAACAATGTCGGACCGCACGCCGACAGCCACAGTTGTCGCAAAATGCGCGGAGCAAACGCAACCGTGTTCAGCACGTCCTCCCTCGCAGTTTTGAAGCGGAAAATGAGTGCGCTAAGCAGCTCGGCAACCGCCGCAATGTCGGCGGAATCCGGGGGAGGACTCGCACCCATTGTCTGCCAAAGGCGTCTGATGAAATGCGGCGACATAACCTTAACACCCCTTGCCCATGCCATCGGTTCAATGTGGCCGATCGCCTGCATCGTGGCTTCTTCATCCGAGTCGAGGTCATCGTCGCCCTCGGCAGACTGAACGGCACTGGCAAGAGCAACGACATTCTTAGGCAGCGCGCGAACAATAGGCAGGAGCACTCGCGCCATTGCGGCGGCAGACGAAGGAGGAAGCTCAGCAATGGTGTCCATTGTCATCGATACAATATTGCCGAGGAGGGCAAGCGACTGAGCCGTTATCCGCTCCAGAGATTTGATTTCTGCAGGAAGGTGCTGGGCCAAAGCCGGCAGCAGTTCGGCCATGGGAAGATTCGCACGCACGTACTCGATGACCGGCGCAGGGAACGATGAGAACGACGGGAGGCAGAATATACTCAGCGCAAAGCGAGCGAGAGAAGATGGATCGCTGGCGTCAAGAAGCCGCATCGACAGCTCAATTGCTGCGATGGCGAAGCTGCCTGCGGGATCTTGTGCCTGCAATAATCAGGTCGCACACAGCACATTTCCATTAGCCAGACTTGATCAGTAGCTTCTCGTCCCTCGCTCATTTTACCTCTATTACCGTAAGGGAGTTTAAAGTCGCCGGGGAATGTGTCTGAGGCGAAAACTGACCGCCGCTTCCATTCGTCAGGACTAGGAAGCTAATACCACAGTCCCACACACAAAATCCACTTACCCTTTCCAAGATGAGCCCAATGGTTTCAAAGAGACCGGCAGCGGCGACAGAGGACATGACAGACTTTCTGTATTGTCTGTAACACCGACAAATAGCCACATGGGTTAGTGGTATATTTTTTCTCATACACAGTGAGATAATAACATGATTCGAGCCAGGTTTTGCGCATTCTGTCATATACACAGAATTTTTCTGGCGGGTGGACGTCAATTTTAGTCGTAAAAATGTCGCACTCACATAATCTGGGAGGACTGTGCGGGCGAGTTCCACACGCGCTCCTCACTCATAACCACGAGGACCTTGAGCAGCACATCCACAGTTGTCGAATCAGCGCCACTGCAGCAGGAATGTTGTCGACAAAAGGAAAGAGACGGAACAACGTCAGTCGCACGAAGATCCTCGTCAAAAACATGACCGATCACACACAAACACACACACACAGACACACACACACACAAAGTGGAAAACAGCGGATACAATTCGTTGACAACATTCCCAGAGGGTGCACCAAGTTCGATTGGAGCCCGTCCACTCACCCGAATACGGCGGCACGTGCCGTGCGCACGCACACGGCGAGAAATTGCTTGATGATGAGCACAAATCCCGCCATGCGCAAAGAGTCCTGCTCGAGATAGCTCTGGAATGCGAACCCTGATCACAACAGCGGCAAACATGGATTATGTCAGCGCGGATCAACCAAAATTTGTGGTTGCAGAATCGAAGCTGCACATGCATGCAGGCTAAAAGCAGATCCAATAAAAGAAACTGCGGCAGTGGAACCGAACAAGGGGCAAATTGCCCCTCTTGTGTGAGCTCTCGCTCGCTCGCTCCCAAACATGTGGAGTCCATTTGGCACAGTACCTAAAACACTGACTTGAATCCTACATATCTCTCCCAAACATGTGTGCCGTCCAGGGCATCGCCAGTAAGACACTATCTGATCCCACATCTTTCTCCAACATGAAGCATGTGGAGTCCAAGAGATAAGACACTGAACTGATCTCTCTTAAACCCACCCTGCTGTTGGACAGCCTGAATGACTGCACGCGCACCCTGTTCCACCCGACGCCAATCGTCCTGCCTCGCTTCGCTGGCAAAAAACACGAGACTCCGCAGGGCAGTGTGCATGTCTGCAACGGAGTGGAACGCCCCTGTGGCAGACGCAAATGCAGCCGCGTTCGCATCCCATGCATGCCTTGCAGCATTGCGATGCAGTCGAATCTCGGCACGACTCCTGTAGAAAGCCTGTATTACAGTAGAGGAAGCAAAAACACAAGATTAAACATAGATCCACTTGCGCTTTCATATATCAGACGTCGTTCTTAGCGATCATATCTAGCGACACAGCGAGCAAATTATCAACAGCGAAAGGAAAGAGCGCGAGAACAGACTGTGGCGCCCACCTGAATCTTGCGAGCGCACTTTTGATGCTTCGCTTCTAGCTCTCTCGCCGCACGCGCTGCACGCTTATCCTCCACGAGCGTGGATTTGTTTTGAGCACGCGAGCTAGCCCCACCAAGGCTTACAACGCGCCGGCTTTTCACAGAGCCGTCGAAAAACATTTTCAAAAAGTGAACTGTGAAAATGTCGTTGAGGTCTGTGTGTGTGTGTGTGGGAAGTAACTGACGAATGACAGGTTCTAGTTCCGCTACTTGCTCGACAGCGCCATCATCGCGGGCACAAATCATACAATAAATGGGAGCTAGAGGGTCGAAAGAGAAGGGCTGTCCCACTGCCGAGAACCAACACGTATTGAAGTGGATCTGAAACAAGTAACAAAATCACTCCTTATCGAGCAAGCAGTAAATCCACCAAGTCAATCCCTCGCAATTTTCACTATTGCTCAATCAGTAAATTTGATAGTATTCCAGTACACCTGACATAGAAACACTTAATATAACCTGTGGAGAGTAAGGCATCACCGGATTTGATTTGTGACAGACACAATTTTCAGAAAATGGATTGCGTGTTCCTCGCCGTGACAAAGCGTCACCAAAAATTGCTGCCTGTTCGCGGAGGTAACACTCAAGGGCCCATTTATTTAAAAATGAGACCAAAAAACATACTAATTTCCCACATTCAGTCCAAGCTAAAAAAAAGCATCAGCTGTATGATCATCACGTGACTCACCCGCTTGTTTTAGGCGAGATTTCGGTGGATTAAAATCCGTGGAACGGCGGTCACCGATGATCGCACAGCCAACTGACAGAGTTGGACATTCATTGGTCCTTTTTCGTTTGCTCTCTCAGTTCAAATGAATGCAAAAGGGTTAGGGTCAACGGCCCAAAAGGGTCAAAAGGGTCAACGGCCCCGCAGCAGCCTCCGAATGCTACACGTGCTTCCCTACATTCGGCATGTCAGGGTCCAAACCGTTGTTGACAGGACTAGCCACTCGCACGGACTGTCCGTTCCAAACCGAAACTACGACGCCTCTGTTCCACCACGCTGGCACTGAGAAGGACTGACTCCGAAAATGAGGTTTCCGCGAAATGCACCAAAACCGTGCTGAACACTGTCGTGTCGAGATGCCATTGATCTTTTTCAAGATGCACACAGCGCAGATCCAAACTGTACAAGGCAACCGAAGTCCCGCTGCAACTGTTGACCGTCTTTTCTTGTCAATTACTCTGAACACATGACGGCCAGGCTGGGCTTCTGTCGCTAAGGATCGTCAAGAATGAGATCTCGGCAACTCGCAACCGCGTGCCTTATGGTCCTCTGCGTCTCTCATTTGGGATCGTCGGCAAAGGGAGACGCTCCTGCAAGCTTGGCACAGACGGTAGTAAACCAGCTGAAACCAATCAATGCCAGAACACGCGCATCAACCGGCGCACTGCCTGCATTGAGTCTGGTGGACGACGGGGACCGCATTGTGGAGATCATGAGGCAATTGACTACAGCCTCTTTCGCGGGCAGCAGCATTATTTGGAATGCAACAGAGACGAGGAATGCACCCGACGATTTGCCTCGTTTGGTGTCTGTGGAACGGCAGCAGGCGCGAGAGCGTGTCCGCCAATTGGCTGTTATGTGGAACAATGAGCGGTTGTCACCCCCTCGCAAAGACAGCACGGACAGTGTGGACGGTACGGATAGAACGGCGAGAGATGGAGGGGCAGACGGCAAGCAAGTCATTCCCTTCCCTATACTTCCCACGGAAACTCTTGTGGGCGTTCTCCTGAGAATTTTAATCGACTACTACAACAACAGGGCCCCACTTGATCCCGCATTCGATCCTCCTGTGCACTATGCGGTCACATTTCCCCAACCTTCCATCATGACTGCTGATGGATCCTATCCTGTTGTCAACTGGAACAGCCCCGTCGAGCCTCGATTCGTGGGCTCACAGGGCATCGCATTTGGATTTGGCCAGTCCTTCTCGGCCGAGATCAACGGGCAGACACCATTCGGAGCCCGGACTGTCCTGACTGTACCGTGCGGGGGTGTGGACCCCTTCAACCCAACGATCAATCTGCAGGGGCTGGGTGTGGTCTCGCTTTCCGACATTTCGGTCGTGCGTTGCGATGACGGATCCCCACCGCCCAGCTTCTATCTCGATGACAGTGTGAGTCCCGCGGGCGCAATGACCCGGCTGTTTCATGTCGGCAATTTTGCGAACTTTCGCACGTCGCGCGTGGACGTCTCCGGCATCCGGGGCGGCTTTATATTGGCGGACGGAAATGCGGCTGTTACATTGGAGGACTCGTCGTTTGTGGGAATCATCAATCCTCTCGGCGGCGGATCAGTTGCAGCGGCCACGCAGGCTGCATCTGTAACCATTCTCCGTTGCAACGGCGCCAACATTTACTCTGCGCTCAGTGGCGTTGTGACATATGCAGACGGAGTGGCGCGTGTGGTTATATACGCGTCCACTTTCAGCTCTGTAGGCTGTTTGACAATCACACAGATGCCAGCCTCGTGCTCCGGTGGTGCCTTTGCTGCCCATGGTGCGGCGGTTATGGATGTCTCGCTCTCGTCGGTTGTCGATGCATCTGCACGAACATTCGGGGGCTGCGTCTCTTCGGGCAACTTTGCCTCTGTTACAATTTCTGACTCTCACTTTACACGTTGTGGGGCTCAAGGGGGAATGGGGGGATTCGGCGCCGCTCACTCTTTCACCGGACAGCCAGGGCCTCCGCTTCTCCGTGTTCAGCGGTCGCAGATCCTTTATTCGTCGTCAGTCAGGGGTGGCTCGTTTGTGGCATTCGGGGGAACCCTAATTATTGATGCTACGGTTGTGTCGAATTCGTATGCCGTGGATGCCGGCGGTGTTGTGGCTTCGTTGTTTGGGTCGTCCGTCACCGTTTCAAACTCGGACGTGAGCGATGTGTCGTCTGGCGGCAGTGGAGCCGTATTTGCCGCCATGCACTCGTCGGTGGTCACGTGCACCAACGTGAGGGTCTTTCGCACTCTCGCACAGGTTGACGGTGGCGTGTTCTCTGCCACCGAAATGGCGACGGTGCATGCTTTCAATACCACAATGGAGAATGTCGTCGCTAACAACATGGGTGGAGTTGCCAGCGCACGTGACACAGCACGCGTGGAACTGAGCGATTCCCGCGTATTAGCTGCATCTGCGTTCAACGGGGGTGCTTTTTTTGCTTCGTCTGAGTCCGTTTCAGGGGGCGCCGCCGCTATTGAAGTCACGCGGACGGTAATCAGCTCTGTTGTTGCGCGGGGAAACGCCGGCGTTGCATATGTCGACGGCGTCGCATCTATAGCAGTAACCGCCTGCCACATCACATTTGCACAAGCGTTCTATGCCGGAGGCGCCTTCGTTGCGGGAAGGGCAGGATCTCTGCTGGTTGACAACACGACATTGTTTGGGGCCTCGGCCTCGGGAAACGGGGGATTTGTGGTGGCGATCGAAAACGCCTCCGTGTCCGTTGTGAACAGCACAATTGAGTCTGTGAGTGCCGGGGGCGACGGCGGATGTGCATGGGCTGCCGCTTTTAGCAATCAAGCCATTGCGGGGAGTGGATATGTGACCCTGACGTTCACCGACACCGTAATTCGCGACGTGCGCGCGCAGGGAGGAAATGGCGGATTTGTCCACGCCGATGGAAATGTGAAAGTGTTTCTGTCGCAGCTGTCAGTGACTCGCACGGGTGCCATGTTCTACGGTGGCGTGCTAAATTTGATAAACGGCGCATCCACAACAGCCATCGGGATCGATGCAATTGCTGTGGACGCCGAATACGGCGGGTTTCTGGCCGCTTTCAGTACTCAAGCCTCTCTCTCGGGCATTTCCGTTCGTCTCGCACGGGCTCGGACTGCCGGCGGAGTTGTTTTCGTTAGAGGTAACGCAGTTGTTGAGATGCACTCATTGTATTCTTTCAGCAGTTCCGTAAACATAGTTGTCAGCGCCAACATGTTGTGTAAACAGACGGGAGCGTTTGCCCACGTGGAATCTGGGGGTCGTTTTCTCCTCTCCAATTCGAGGATTGAGGGAGCCGACAACGCTGATTGCGGTGGACTGGCCTACGTGTTTGATTTTGGATCGCACATGCGTATGGAGGGCGTGTGGGCGTACGCTGCCCAAGCGAGAAATCTGGGTGCCGTGGCGCACGTCTCGATGAATGCTGCACTTGAAATTGTTGATTCTGAGTTAATTGGTAATGTTTATGATACGACGTATGCGTCGGGTGTATACGTTACCAACTTTGCCTCTCTTGAGATGACGAATGTGACCATGTCCGCATTCGCCTACGTTGGAGATGAGAGGGCGTCTTCCATCAGGGACGGATCTGCGGCGTGTGTTCAAGCCGACTCTATGGGCACCGCTCTCATCAGGAAATCGACCTTTGCCAACATGCATCTCGGCGCGTGCATTGTGTCAATCTTCAGCAATATCACTGTCATTGACTCTGAGTTTCGGTTTGCGTCCTCCATCGCCTCCGTCGTGGGCGCCGTGGTCGTTGTATCCGAATTCGCATCTGTGACGATGGCCGGCTGCACAGTCAGTCACGTCAGTGCCACTCAGTCAGCCACTGGCCAGTCTGCCGCAATCTATGTATCCGATCGCGCGGCCGAATTTTTCGCCCTCAACTGCACATTTTCCGACATAAAGTCACTCAGCGGTGTTGTTTACGCTCCCGTGGCGCGGTACATACGACTTGAAAACGTGCTGATGACGCACGTGGACGGTCAAGGCATCAACGGTGCTTCTGTGAGCGTCGGCGCCGTGTCTAACCTCGAGATTATCGACTCGAATTTCAGCAAAGTGAGCACAGTCGGGTCGGGTGGTGTTCTTTTCTGCGATTCCGTACAAGGTTTTGTGGGCTTCACAACAAACATCACAATCGCTCGCGTTGTCGGCCATGACATCGTCGCTCAGGGCGGAGGGGCGGCGCTGTACATACGGGGCAGATTTGTGCTCGACTCAACTTCCTCTGTGTTTGATGCGATATTTGCTGTGACTGTGTCGGTACTGAACAGCTCGTTCTCTGCCGTGAGTGCGGGAGAGAATGGCGGGGCAGTTTACGCGATGAATCTAGCCGCTCTTTCGCTTGTCGGATCGATCTTTTCAAACTGCCGAGGGCGGAACGGTGGGGCTCTCTATTTGCAAGCAGACCTTGCCAAGGGTGCAACATACGCAATTCGAGGCTGTAGTTTCACTCAATCAAAGTCGGCCGAGAATGGTGGTGCCGTGGCAGTAAACTACGATACTGCACTCTCGCAGGTGTGGAGTGGCACTGTCTCGATCGCAGAATGCGTCTTCAATGGCACATTGGCGCGCCATTCCGGGGGCGCCATACACGCTTCGGGCGACAACAAGTATGGAGACGACAAACTCTATTTGACCGTCTCTTCCACTGTTTTTGTTGAGACGTATGCGAGCATCCAAGGCGGCGCCGTGTACATTGCAATTGCAGACAATGAGGTGGTAATCCGCAACATTTCGTGCACGAAAACTGCCGCGAACTCGGATGGCGGGTTCTTGCACGTAGAGTCGGGTAATGTGCTCTTGTCGGGCTCGCGCATTAGCGGATCGCTATCCGAGCGTGGGTCGGGAGGCGTGCTCTCTGTGTCGTATTTAGGAGGATACCAGAGGGTCGCAGACTGTATTGTTACGGACGCGCAGGCAGTGTCGGGAGGTGTGTTTGCCACTGCAAATGTGCAGAACAGCGCGTCCCCTTTGGTTTCATTGCTTAGCGTTTCATCAAGCGCTTTTTCGCGTGTGAGCGCCGAGGATGGTGGATTCATGTACGCCATCAGCGCGGGGACGGTCAGTGCTTTTACGGACGTCACTGTGACGGATGCCCTGGCGTCCAAGAAGGGTGGTTGCTTCTTCATTCCCTCCGCCTCGTCTGTAACCGTCTCTGCGCCCTCTCGATTCGAGCGCGTGACGTCACTGAGCGGCGGCCTTGCTTACTTATCCGAGGGCGGGTCGCTGTCTCTCGACGGTGGCATCATTCTCAAAAGCACTGCCAACACGGGGGGCCTTGTGTATGCGACTGGCCGCAATTCGTCATTTGTTCTATCTCACTTTGACGTCACTGAGTCGGCATCAAAGTCAGACGGCGGACTGCTCTATCTCGACGACAATGCGGACGCGCGCCTCACATACGGACACGTGACCACGACCGCAGCGGAAATGTCTGGCGGATTCGCGTTCCTCAAAAGTGCCTCCTGTGCCGTTGCCGACGCGGTGTTCACGGGGGTCTCTGCGTTGCGGAGTGGCGGTTTTGCGGCAGTGACAGTCAGCAGCCGCATGAGCTGCAGTAATGTGACCATTGATGCGATGCGCGACGTGCCGGGTAATCAGATTCTCGACGGTCTGGGTGACCAGGAGGCGTACGGACACGGTGGCGCTTTTCTCGTTCTTGGATCGAGTCTCACAGCGCAAAGTCTTACCATCGGGGGCTCGGGAAGTATTTTCGGGTTTGGCGGTGCCCTTGCACTGCTGTCTTCAACCGCTGTCCTTGATAGTGTCTCTGTGAGAAACTCCCACGCAAAGCAGGGTGGAGGCGTTTACATTGGCATTAATTCTGTCGTCACCATCTCCAACAGCGCCATTTCCACTGCAAATGCCTCTGCCAACGGCGGCTGTATATACGTTGGGTCGCGGAGTGTGATGCGCGCCAGGAACACGACACTCTCCAACTGCAACGCGGGCACAGATGCAACGACATATGGCGCCGGGGGTGCCATTTATTACGCCGTGGGGGCTGTATTCGACGCGACCTCGCTCTCCTCCGTGCGCATCTGGGGATCACGTGCCGTCCTTGGCCCGGGCATCTTCACCCAAACCCGTGCAAGCGCGGGAAGTGGGGATACGGCGTCTTCAGCAACAGAAGCCTCCGCCCTCGCCCTCGCTGCCAAGAACAACTCGCAGGTCACATTTGCGGATGTGCGTCCGTGGCCAGATGCAACAGCGTCCCTCGAGGCCGTCGGGGGCAATGCCTCGAGCCCCGCAGCCGCCTTCGAGTACAGCCCATCGCACGGCCTTAGCGTGACGGTGGGCGATCCGTTTGGCATACTGCTGTGGACTGTCGACGTCACTGGTAACAGGGTGTCGACGCCGCCTTCATCCACCCTCGCTGTCTCTCTTGCCCTTGTGCGCTGGGTGAATGCATCGGTGGGCTACGTCGAAGTGTCTCAGGGCCTCTCTGGCGATGTGGAGCGCAGCTTTGTGCGGAGTGCACAATTGTCCTTTGACGCCCTTCGTATCAATGCCCCCCCCGGCGGCAACTATAGCATCATTTTCAAGCCTGGAAACCTGCTCTACAGTGCCGAATCGCAGCTGTTTTCGGGCTCCAGGATGCCTGTTTCTGTGACTGGTTGTGCCGACGGCTTCACCCTTTCCACGTACAACGCCTCATCGACATCCGGGTCGTCCGCGTCCTCTGGCAGCACTGCAGCCCCGGAGGTACTCGCACGCTGCAATCCAATCCTCACGGGCGACAGCAGTGCGAGTGCGTCCGGAGCAAATTCAAACTCGCTTGCCATCGCGCTCGGCGTCGGCATACCCGTCGCGTTTGTTGTTCTCCTCGGATGCTTTGTAATTGTGCGTTGGCAAATTGCGCTGTTACGCAAGAAACAGAGTGCGGAAGTGCAGATAAAGTTCATCGAGAAGCATGTGTCGCAGCACAAGGAACTCGACTCGCTGGAAGTTGGACGCGACTGTATTGAGCTCATGCAAAAGCTCGGGGAGGTGGGTCTTCGGTCATTGTCAGGCGGCATCGAAATCGTTCCGTGTATGTGTGTGTCTGTATCATGATCAGTGTGTGCACGATGCAAATTGAATTAAGTGCGCCTTAACAGCGGTTAGTCTGTTAGATTTTCTTTCCAAAGACGTGGTGTGTTGCAAGCTCATTGGCAGTAGTTATGGTATCAGTGTGTTGTTAATGTTTGCAACGATCTCACGTGCTGTTGTCCCGCTGCGCATTTTGGCTCGTCATTTAATCCAAACTGCAAAAATTTGAAATGGGCGATGTCATCACAGGGAGAGTTTGGAGTTGTGTTCCAAGCGAGAATGGCGCTTCCGAATTCGCGACCCCGGATGTGCGCGGCAAAGAGCATGAAGGAAGGCGCCACGATAGAGGAGCGCATCGCATTCATTTCGGAGGCGGAGGTCATGCAAGGTCTGTGACGAACCTTGACTGCGATCATGATCAGAGACTGGCGTCTGACAATAACACTATACAGTCCATTATGACAGGGTGATGTCGCACCTGAGAGTGATTATATTCAGTCCCATGACACACACATACTAACACTCATACCGCCGGCATTCTCTCTCACGCACAAACTAATCTATCATTTTCAGGGCTTCTTCACAGCAACGTCGTGTCTCTCTGCGGTGTCGTCACTCGAGGTACGGCTGAGCGCGTGTGCATTTGCACTTGTTTGACCATTGACATAACTAATGTGTGGACCTTCAAAAAGTAGCATTCGCACTTTTGACACTTTCATTACAGTCTGTGCGATTGTTATTATGATCACGCAAGATGTATTCATAGTATGTTAACCGGGCGTTATTATACTCAATCGGTGGCTGTCATATGAGCCATCCGAGCCGTAGTGTCCATTATTATATATTGAGCATATTTCTACATCTTCCAATTCGACTTGGCGCTGTAAAGAAGTAACACTGACACACGTATTCGCAACGGCTTGACTTGACTGGTGCAATTTTGAACCGCGCCGTCTCATACATGACACTACCGGACCACAGACGAGCCGATGCTCATACTGTTGGAATTTGTGCCTCACGGCGACCTCCGCTCCTTTGTGCGCGGCATTCCCGCCACCAGTTACGGATCGGATGTGACGGCATCCATGTTTCGCATGTTCGCCGTGCAGGTAGGTCCCATTTGAGGCATGCGCATACTACTGACAAACACACACACACTTGGTCGTATCGTAGCGAAATATGCATACTTACACGTATGATGACGTGGACTGACACATAGTCTCTCAGACACGCACACACCGACACGCACATACTCGTCAGACACTCGCGTACATGCCCTTTTTTCCCTCTCACTTTCTTAGTCTTCACTGGGCACGTAAGAAGGGGCTCCGTCTTTTTAACCCGGCTAATCCGGATTGGGTGTCGCATTCTCCATTATTTTCTACCAACCACTATTGCAGATATCAGCGGGTATGGCGTATCTCTCCAGCATGAAGATTGTGCACCGGGTGGGTGTCTCATAGACTGCTGTTGCAGAGTCACATCACGGGCCATTTCATCAGTGTCATCGAGTGGCTGTGCGTGTCCATGTTGTACATTTTGCGTGTGTGCTGTCCGAATTTATGCGTGGTGTATGCATATGCTGGTATGTGTTCGACGCAGTTTGCCAGTTTGCTATGTTGGAGCGCTTTATGTGCGTGCATGGGGTTGCCTGTTGTTTGACTGAATGTGACTGTGTTTGCTTTTGCTCGCATCTTTCGGATTAATTTATGTGCTTAAACATTCCGGTCGTCGCCACGCGAAATGCTCCCTTTTGGCGCCGTTGCATGCCTAATTAGGACCTCGCGGCACGCAATGTGATGGTGGGACAAGATGCATACGGAGAGTATCTGGTCAAGGTCAGTGACTGTCGCCTACTCTCAAAGAGTATCATTTATTGACACTTTTAGCGTTGCTCTTGATTTGATGCACACTTGTGTGGACAAGTGTATCTCTGCCGCAGCCATTGTTCAGCCGTCTCAACTTTCACACGGGGTTTCCATCCCCTCTGTAATGATGCCATTAAATAATAGACAAATTCACTGTTTCAATCCCATCATTCGCACTGTCGGTGTTATGTGTCGTCCACAATCATAATTTGCAAATGTGTGGCTCATTCGGGCATTGGCAACAGGTGGCTGATTTCGGAATGAGCCGGGCGCTCGTCAACTCGGACTATTACCGGAAGAAGAAGGCGGGCAAAGTTCCCGTCAAGTGGTGAGTCCTCGCGCCCTTTTTGACTGCTGCAGTGTGACGGATGCATCCAGTCCGCTTGCATGTTGTTACAATCGTGTGCTGCCATGAGGTTACTCCTCACGTGATGAACACGCGTGCCAGTTTTCAATTGTCTGTGCCAAGCCATACCAGTACAATCTGCTGCATGCAGCTTCACTGATTTCTATTATGTATACCTCACCGTGGAAAAGTGAAAGGCCATTTGCCTTGCAAGTGCGAGTTATCTGTGGTGGTACGGTCGCACACAGCCATCGCGGCTGTGCATGCCAGACTGCCGCTGATTACTGATTGTGTGTGTGCGGTGCTGACCGATCACATCCGTCAGTTGGTGCTCGTCTCACCCGGCCTGGATCTGTCATGATGAAATTATGCTCCATTCTATTGCAGGCTCGCTCCGGAAGCGATGACGAAAATGGTCTTCAGTTCCAAGAGCGACGTGTGGGCGTACTCTGTTACACTTTGGGAGGTGTGTGTTAATGGAAGTGGAGCGTGTCATATGCGCGCTCACTGTTCGGGCTTGCCGTAACTGTAACAATGGGCGGCGAATGCCAGTATTGTCTACAATGCACATAGTCAATGGGGTCTGCAGGTGGTGTCGGTATAAGTTCCGTTGCATCGATGGCTCTTCTTGTGGTCTCATTATAATCTTGCTCTCAGTTGGTGCACTTGCTCTGACATCCACTATCCGTATGCATGACATGCATGGACCGAACTGCACATCGACTCGTGTCTTCCATCACCACGATAACTGATTTGTGTGCTTGACAGATGTATTCGTTTGGCGAGGTTCCATACCCCGGTGTTGCGAATTCGGAGATGCTCGTGCACCTCAACAGCGGGCGGCGCCTGTCCAGACCGCAGCACTGCCCAGAATCAATGTTTGCCCTTATGAACGCCTGCTTTGAGAAGGATCCCGTGACGAGGGTGGGTGTCAAAACTGGCCGTCAGGTGCATGTCCTTTCATGACGGGCTGTGAGTTGGTGTTGGTGTTTAGTCAATTCAAGCACGGACTCACCCGTTGTTGTGCTCGTGTTGACCAACCCGATCCACGGTGATCATTGTGCAGCCCTCTTTCTCGGACATATCGGCACACCTGGCATCAGCCCCGGATGTAAATGCCACAACATCCAGCCGACAATACGCAACTGCGGAGAAGGGATACGCGAACTTCCCATATGGGGCAGACCAGCCCACAGGGACGGAAATGGTGCAAATCTCCGTTGACTCACGTGATGATGACGCCAACGGTCACGTGCAGCACGGCAGAGTGAAGAGCATTCTCGCGTCGGCATCCGCAGGCCGACATCCGGGGTCGCCACAACAGCACAATACTGGCACTGGCAATTACTCCGATCCATCGCTGGGCGGTATGAAAGCAAATCTCTCCCTCAGCCGACTGTCAGAGGCTGATGGTGACTCTCAGTCGGATGGCATTGCATGCAAAACAAAGGCGGTGGCCCAATCGGTAACCACTGGTGACGGCGAGCGTTACGCGAATTTCTTGCCCCTCGAGGCTGTGTCTGCGCCGCCGCCATCGCTTGGCAGTGCCGGCCTCGACGACCCTTATGCAAACTGGACGCAGCCCGGCGTCGCCAAAGTGCTTGCTGGTTCCAAGCGCGCACATCCGGGAGTGGGGATGGTGTCTGTCGGTGTCCGCGGCGGAAGGGACGTCGTTATGAGTGTTGTTGATCCACATCGAGTGTATGAAACGGTTGTGTGAAGTGGTTGCCTGTGTCCATGTAGGCTAGCAGATGGAGTGATAAGAATCCGTCCGTGAGAGTGGGCTGTGTGCCATGTGTGCATTTTCGATGTGGCATCGTCTGGATGGGCTTCATTGAACTTTCCGTTGACTAAATGCTAAATGCCGGCCCATGGAATGCCCTCCCACACAATGATCATGTGCGCGCTGTTATTACTGAAATTGGTTTACAATGGACGGCTGCTTTATGAATCCTATGTGAAGTAGTGCACTGTGGCCCACATGACGACGCACGTGATCACCATGCCCCCAATCAGAATCCACTTGTCCTGCGCCCCTCTCCTCTCAATGAAGCGCATCACTGTGTTGGATAGCCCGAGAGTGTTGGCAATGTCCAGAAGGCGCCGCCGTGCTCCCTGAAGAAACAACCGAGGGTGCCATTCGGTTGAGCGAGTGTTGTTAAATGCGTACCATATAGAGCAAACATGTGCAAGTTTGGTGCGTGTGTATGTGTAAGTCTGCGTGTGTGTGTGTTTGCAGGCATAAGATACGCATTCTGACGATTGTGAATTAGTAAAGCGCACCTTGAGCGTGGAGCGCTGTCGGTGCAGGCTCTCGAGTATACTAGATCCGCTGCCGAGTATGGCGTCCATGCCTGCATCCGCCCGCCGCAACTGACTGTTTTCTTTAATCGCCGCATCGATCATTATGGTCGTATCGTCATCCTCCTGTCCGGCCAAACACACAAGGCAATTATTTGGTTTAATTGTGTGACGGAGGAAAGTCACGTGAGTCGATTGTGTGAGAACATGGGACGACATGCCGAACAACAGCAGCGGCACAGCCCACATGACGGTGTCACAAAGTGGACTCCTTAAACACACATGCACACAAAGACATGGATTCATCCCATAGATATATACACACGTGCACACCGCACTCGCACACACACGCGCATACTTGCACCAAACAGCCTAACATACAATCCCTTGCACCGAACGTACATTTGGTTTGAATCGTCGGTGCAGCAGCTCTTCGCGTTCCTTCGCTTCCGATTCCTGAAATACGCCATGCAGTCGTTGACACTGTCAGACCCTTGTCGAGTTCGCATTCAGTCCCCCCCCGTCCCCCCCCCCCACAGCGGATAGAGCTCAACAAAGATTTCTTTAAAAAAGACAACGCCACAAAAAATAGTGAAAATGTCTGGGGTGAGCGCATCTTTTAAAAAGGAACATGGGCTGCACACAACACACAACGGCATACCTTGGCATTCTTGCGATTGTTGTAGTGCGAGAAAGCAGTCTGCAGGCCCTGGAGATCCTGCTGAAGCTGACTTATGCGACTGTCGATGTCGTTTTTTGTATAAGTATGTTTTGTTGGTGTGTGTGTGTGTGTGTGTATGTATTCCGAACACCATATGAGATCACAGGCAATCGAATAGTGGAAACCGAGTCCACACCACTGCATAGACGGCAGAGACACCAACAAACGTCAACAGTAAACACTCAGCCCATCGTCATCAACTCACGTTTTTGCAACATGTCTTCGAGATGCCGGCTCCCTGAACACGTATCCCTCACTCACTCGGATATCATTCGCAAGCTTCTCGAGTGAGTTTGTGATACCCGCTATGCACTCGGGGGTATACACCCAACGCAACACAACGTTAGCTTTCAAAGCATTTACAGTTCCAATCAACTGGCCGGTCGACTGCAAACTACTCGAGCTGGCAGAGAGCACAACTTGAAGGGGCTGATTTCAAAACACATTGGGGAGATTGGCATACCTTCCACCTCGTATCCGCTCACGCGACCTGTTTCGAGGGCTTCGATGCGGTGCCGCAATTCAACCGAGAGCAGATGCGCCTGCTGCAGAGAGGCATCCATGTCTGTTTTCAGGAGCTGCTTGCCGAATGAACACTATCACACGTACTATCAAGACGGACTCTTCGGGACTTCTGAGGCGATGTAGATGCATACGTGCAAATCTGTCCATCGGATCAGACAAATCGAACTTCAATTCCAGTGCCTGGCACAGCATCAGACAAAGTGGACCATCAAACCCCGGATGCTGATAACGATATAGGCCCCTCCGTTAGATAGTCAGGCTATACTGAGAGCGGGGGCCTCCACAACCCATAACAAGAGGGGCATAGTGGCTGCGCAGGCGGCCGTGACGCAGCCACTACAGCACGCTTTTCCTCAACCTTTTGACAGAAGAAACCCTTACAAACTCCCAGCTGTCATCCAGCAAATTCATTTTGCACTCGATGTTCATGCTCCTGGCGTTCTTCGAGAGGAAACTACGCGTTTGTCATCGGTGCGAATGTGCAGTGGATGGCCGTTCGGCTGTTTGCTGCCTGCCGGTGCGCGCAACATTATGACGTTGGCCGACTCTTTTAATGTATTTCAATCAATGAAACTGAACGGTACCTTATGCTAAAACCGCTGTGAAACGTGTTTGTCATGATCATTGCTGTGGGATTAATGAGCAAGTGATCGCCAGATTGCGGGACATAATCCAAACTGCTGAGTCGGCGGGATCCCATTCTGAGCAACATGTGGAACTAAAGACCCAGAAGGACTTGCCTCATTTTCCCCTCGCACTCATGCATTGCTAATGCAGCATCCGTGTCAGCTGACGGTCGTTTTAATGTACTTCTGCACACAACAATTATGCTCTGGACAACATAATAGGCACCCCTGACATAGGACACAATTCCACGTGTTCCCCATGGAGCGAGATCTCGCATCATTTTGGAATGTCTGCGCAGTCACACCCACACGTTCTCTTTCCGCAGTTGACTCTAACCGCAGTAGGGCGTCACAATCATTCCTTTGCATTTTCAGTGGAAACACCAAGAAAAAGGGACATCCGAATGACAAATACACATTGAAAACAACTCCCTTTTCTGTTTGAGTGTGCTCGCTTCTTACACTAATTCGCAAAAATGGCTGCCGCTGCAAAGTTCATTGCTTCGTGCTTGTGTCAGCAGACACAGGTTGAGATGGATACACCACCCCGCTGGGTAAGTGGTCGTTTCTCTTGCGTGAACAAGATGATCACACAGTGGTCTGTGATCTGTCATGTTGGTGGCATTTGGGCACGTGGCGTACTATTTCAGTGCGACAGACCGCATGCAACTTTAAAACTCATTGAAACGTAGTGTCTTGCTGACGAACAGCCGCACGCGCATCCATTATGCAGTCTGTCACGTGCCACTGCTCGCAGTGCCGTCGTGCTCTCGGTGGCCCTGCCACGCTTGTTGGCTACAACCCCGGTGACATCAAGGTGAGCGCTCACAATCGTATGCGTGTGTGGTAATCTGTGTGTATGCGTGTGTGCGTGTGCGTATGTCTTTGTCACTGTCTCAAACTACGTGACACTTAATCCGCAAATATCGACTTGCGTCTTCCACTGTTACCTCCCAACAGATTATCAAGGGCGAGTACAACCTTGTCTCATATGCAACTGGAAAAGAGGAGCGCCTGTCGTGCCGTATTTGCTCCGGCAAAGTGTTCGCCCGTCTCAATCACCTGAACCAGGTGTGTGCTGATACGCGTTGTGCTCGTGCATATGTGCGTGCATGTGCTCAGTTATTAGTGCACACGAAAGGGCATTGTGCAATTTATGTGACAGTTTATGTGCGTTCGCATATTGTGGTTTCGCACATATTGTGGACCTCCAACACACCACTCAATGACCGTGGCTGCACCCTCGCTCGCACCCGCAGTGGGCTGTCTATCTGGACACATTCCTCAACCCCAACCACGGCCCCGACGGCAAGCTGGATCCCCGCTTCAAGCCCACGGCGCACATCTTCTACACGTCGGGCATCATTGACTACAAGGATGGACTGCCAAAGTTCATCAACCTGCCCAAGGACTTTGGTGGCAGCGGCGAGACGGTGCCCGAGGACTACCACTCGACGCGCCAGTAAAAAGCATGATGTGGATCCCCGGTCACCCGCACCCACCCACCCACGCCCACGCACTCCACGCACATGCCATGCCTGTGAACAGATGCTTGTCTGCTTGTTAAATTCACTCTGGCTTCATGCGAGAGTGCCTCCGTGTTCACAATAAAAACAAACAAACACAGTTAAAAAAAACCGCAATTACTTTTATATCCGGTTCTTTTCGTGATAATCTGACACTTCCGTTCGCAGCACTCGGTCCCCGTTCTAACAGAACAAGACCAGCCATGGCCAACAATTCAAGCAAGCAAGTACTTCACACAACGCACATGCACATGCACATGCACATGCTATCAGCAGTCCTCAATGTCATCGTCCGCCATGTATGGCTTGGCGCCCGCCCCCTCCGGCGCATTCGAGGCACTTTCCGCCGCCGCCGCCGCCGCTTCCAGCTCGTCGTCTGCAATAAGCGCGGCCGCAAGCAACGCTGGGTCATCCATGTCGTCATTCCCACCAAACGCATCATCGTCGTCATCATCCACGTCACAAGCGGTGGTCCCCGTAGACCCTCCTGTCGTGCCTGTCGTGCCTGTTGTAGTTGTTGCCGTGCTGCCTGCCGGTGCGTCGGGAGGAGCATCTGCGTGTGTGTCTTCATCGACGACAGCTTCCTCCTCCTCAAGAAGCTCTTGGAATCCTGGCCCCCGCACATCGCGCGCATAAGGCCAGAATGCCGCAAGATAGCGCGACTGGACTGTGATGGGGGATGTGCGATGGAAAGGAGTGTGAGTGCACAACACACACACACACACACACAAACAAAAGAACAACAACAACTAAAAACCGCACACCAATACAAAAATATTATAGCATCCTTTTTGCTCATCAATGAGTGCGACGAGACGAGTGGGATATCATGGAACAAGCACACGGGGCTCACATTCGTTCATCTTTGGCCGAATGGGTCGCATAAACGGAATTACTTCCGTGTGAAGATCCACCGTGGGATGCCGATGCACTGCAAAGGAACAAAGAGGGTACTGATTGTTATACAACAGAGCAAATCAACGGACACAAACATACACACAAATACCCTATAACAACATGAGTTTAATTCCCTCCAAAGTAATGCGACCGCAACAGAATACACACATGAGCCCGGCGCTGCACCGTCAGGCCCCTCGCGAAAGAGCTGCTCGAGAGACTCGCGTGCGTCCCGGATACGATGATTAATGGCAATCCATCGCGATTTCCGCAGTGGGCGCCACCCACGCTGGCCGTGCACGCCCGTGAACACAAGACCGCGCGCCGCAATCGATGACGCATAGGTGGAGAGGGTGTCTCGCTCCTGCGTCGAGAAGAAAAGATTGGGAGTTGATATCGCCACGCAGTGGGTGCATGGCATTCGCACTTAGATACGCAACGATAAGGGAAGAGAAGGAGATGAGTGTCGGTACCTTCCATGCGGAGGACAGGACGTCGGCTTCGCTGAATGATTCACAAGGAAGAAGAGAAGAGTCGATGTCGCTCAGAAAGTCAAGATAGTTTTCTTGCAAGAAGGCAGTGAACGTCTCGCCGCTGACCGCAGTCCGCCCTATCACATCCTGCGGGGGTTAGGCGAGCACAAGAGGCGACCACCGATTGTGTTACAAGCTCAGCGCGCGAATGCGAGACAATGACAAAGTGGAAACATACATTGCAGTAACAAACAAGAAGGGAGTGACAAGTAAAAACAAGGAGAGAGAGATGTGGCATTCATGTCAATGTCTTAAGCGCTGTGCCCAGGGACTCACAAATAAGGAGAGAGAAACTAAGACCACGACAATGCAACACACCTCCGGATTCATCAGCAGTTTATGGCGTGCACAGTGCGACAGCGACGGTGGCAGACTGTCGGTATCAGTCGGTCCCTCCACATCACCTGCACATTGCGGGTGGGGGGGGGGGTTTGCGGGAGGAAATTGAGTCGATCGACAGGCATACTCGGCAATGCAATTCAGAGAAGGGTTGAGAACGACCACACATCAGCGGCCCATTGCGATGGTACCAGGATACTCGGGGCATATTACAACCACGCATAAATTAAACAGTGAGAGAGATGTAGGATTCAAGTCAGTATCTCATGCGCAGTGCCCATGGACTCCACAAGAGAGAGAGAGAGAGAGAGAAAGAGAGAGGGGAGAGAGAGAGGGAGAGAGAGAGATGTAAGGATTCAAGTCAGTGCCTTAGGTGCTTTGCCCATGGACTCCACAAGAGAGAGTAAGAGAGAGAGAGAGACCTTCAGTGCGCAAAACGCTTCGGCTCGACTCCAAAAACTAAAAAATACAGAGAGAGACAGTACAGTCTCGGAATGACAGTGAAAACAGATTGCGTAGCACGACAGACACGGAAATGGAAAGGCTTGGCCATGCAAGCGTGCCACGAGATTTAGTGGTTGCAACCACGCCAGAAGTACTTACGCTTTGCGTAGAGTATCTTGCCAAGGGCATGGAATAAGGTGATCGACACGTCTCTGGAGGCGAAATCCGCATCGCCAATTTTTTCTCTACATAGGAATGCGACACGCACAGACAGACACACACACACATACGCATGCACACACACAAAGCATCAGAATAGGCCAGAGGAAACCAGCGCAGAAGGCGAGTGCATTTGTAAAGGCACAAATCACACACCCAGTGTCTGCTTTGGCGCCCTTCTTTCCCGCAGCCTTTGCCCGCCCTTTCCCTCGACCGCCCGCGCCACTTGCAACGGCCTTCTTTGAGGGACGCAGATCACTGGCACGCGGAATCGCAACGCTTTCGTCGCGCCGGTCCAAACGACGCACGCAAGCAAAGTGAAGCGCATTTACGGCAGCGCGAATGTCGCCACACGCGGCTTCCGCAATGCGGCGCAAAGATTCCTTGTCGGGCATCATGAAAGATGTCGGATTGGCAGCGTGCTTCTGCGATGCGATGCCGGCCATGGCCTTCTCGAGGGATGTGCGTGCAACTGCGTTGAAGGACACCCGCGCGATGGGCATGTCCAGCGGAAACAGTCTGCGAGAGTCACCGTCGCTCGAATCAGACATGATAAAGACGAGCGGGAATCGCCCGCACTGCGCCAGCGACCGCACAATGTCGTGGAACGATCGCGTTTGGGATGGCGTGGACTGTATATTCGGCATGTCCTCAACAAGAACAACCTTCCGACGCTGCGTGGCGCCGGCAGAGTGCACAGGCCGTGTCGACATTGCGGCGGTGAGTGCAAGCGTCGGGTATCGCTCGCAGCGCTGCAGAAAGTCACGGAATTCCTTCATAACGGGCACATAGTCGCTCTGCTGCTGTCTGCCAGGCACCCATCCCTCCGACGGTGCCGTCCACGACGGTCGCACGGGATTGATCCACTCTACAATGTCAAAGTCCATCGAGTGCGCGAGAGAGAGCAATACTGCTGTTTTGCCGCATCCGGGGGGTCCCGACAGGAGCAGAATGCGAGGTGGTGGAAGCGGCAGACGAAAGCCAGCATCCTGCGCCGTGAACACGTGCGACAGCCACCGCCGCACCTCATCGATCTTCTTTTTATGGACGGCAAGATCTTCTTCAGCAAGCGACGCGGTGTCTGTCCACAGTGCGGACTGCGCATCAACGCCACCGGTTGCATCGCTGCCTCCGCCCGACGCCGTCGCCAAAGTGTGTACGTGTGTTGTCGTCCCTTGCACGCGTGCGTCCGTGGTGGAAGGAAGCTCCGGCGCAAACCGGCTGTTCGAAGCGACAAAGAACGGCTTTGTTGTGGAGAACAGCGACGCAGTTGAAGAAGTGCGACTCAACCGAGATGCATCCGCGGCACTCGAATGCGTTGAGCTCTCAGAGGGGCGCTTTGTCCGAATGCCAGTGCGTGACACAGCCACTGCCGCCTGCACCGGTCTTCGCACTTGGTCTCCACGTGGGGCAAAGTCGTCGTCGTCTGTGTCAGCGTCGATGGGGTCGTCTGGGTCCAGTCCGGTGCTTGAGGGCAGCGAGGTTGGGGGCGACGGGGACCTGTCACGTGCCTTCCGCTTTCGTCGCGGGGGGGCTTTACTCTGCGCACCCGAGCCCTTCATGGTTGCTATCGTTCACAATTGCGAGGCATGTGCATCACCGGCGACACGGGCGGATGCACTCCGATTGCGAATGAATGGTCACACGACTGTCTGCATAGCACGAGTGAGGGGATGCAAGAAAGGCATGTTAGAACAAGACACTGCCGATTTCGGCAAATGAACCACGCATGAAGAGCCATTTTCGACACACAGTGGGACAGTTAGTGGTGCATCTTACGGAGGCGCAGTTGTCCCCACCTTACGTTGAGGCGCGGAGCAATTCTTGTGGTTGAGTCATATTCGTGTGGTAAGTCGCATCCGCAACGCGTGGGTTACTGGCGTCAAGTCTGAACAATTGGGTTCACGAATCGCACACAACAAAATATTGAAGCAAAGATCCATGCACGAATTACACGACAGAGAGTGCGGAATACTGGAATTCGCTTCAAATGAGCATACGCAAGGCCCTCGAGAGAGTAGGGGTCGGGCGATCAGAGCTTAAATTTGGGCACCAAGTGGATGCACTTCAAAGTCGGATCAAATGCCCAAGAGTGCAACAAAATTTCTTTGCCTTGAAAACAATGCCTTTCTGATACATATGTACATAGTGCGAGAGCTGTGCCCAGTGGCTGAAACAAGTTGGGACGTAAGTTTGATTGATGCCTTTTGCGGATCGCCGCTCCGGCATAATCTGCTGCGCACCATGCTTAAAAGAGTGTTACGCGGGGCAGATTTCCGATCGGACAGTTTTTCCAAATCGGAAAGTAAGAGACATTAAAGTTACTGAAAACAGTTGTCTTGTTTGAGCATTATAATCTGTTCAGTATCAAAACGTTCAATGACCGTCCTTGGGCATTAAACAGCATCGCATGTTATTGGGCGTTGAGGGTGAGATGGGAGTGAATGGCGAACAGGCGTGTAAGTGCCTCCTTGATCGCAAGGCAGTATAGTATTGACAAGAAAGTGACCAATCGCATCTATGCGGAGTCAATGTGCCGCTTACTGAAGACTTTTTGTATTCACGCTTTGTATTCATCAAGTTTCCGCCGCCGACAGGTCCCACGGGAGAATTAACATAACAGGTAGAGACAACGGATCGAGATAGACAAAAGCGGAGACGAAGACAAAAATACAAACCATGATACAAAAAAATGAGGGGTGAACGAGATACGTGAAATGCACAAATAAAACAAAAAGGAAAGAAAGCCATGCTTGAAAACAAACAGCGCAAAAACCAAAACCAGAACGGGGTATGGAAAACAGACAAGAGTTCAAATTCATCGGAGGGATGCCCATCTGTCCACAAACGGAGAACAATACACACAGACGCCCCGCAACAGCAATGCATATATGCGCTTAGTCGTCGTGGAGGGCATCGGCAAGCGTGCTGTACACGAAAATGTACTGGTCCTGCGGGCCACAGAGAGCAAGACAGATAGATAGATAGATGATAGTCCAATAAATCGTCAGTTCCAGTAAACGGAAAGCAAAGCACACGGTCGAAATAGTCCATTGTAGGCACGTGAGCATTCAATGCAATACGTTTGACAAGTGTGGTACATATGCCACGCCATGACATGATAGCAAATGTGGAGCAAACGGCGCACCTCTGTCTGGACCATGTACATGCGCTGACGCCTGAGCTGGTTGACAAAGTTGAAGACGTCGACGAGGTTCTCCGTCTGCATGCGCTGGAGGAGCACATCCGCCGCAATGAACGTGCCTGTGCGACCGACACCGGCACTGCGCACAAAACAGACAGACGGCCATGGCATGGAAAATGACGCATTTTAACATGTGAGAAACAAGCACAGTCCGCTGACCAATCATCCAATATGGCCAAAGCGCAAGTGCCACTAGGATGACGTAGCATGCCGTAAATCAGCCGAAATATCAACGGCACAAGGGGAGACGACAGGCCATCGCCAATATGTCCCTCCCGCTCTCTTGTCCATGGGCATAGTGCCTAAAGACACGACTTGATTCCTACATATCTCTTTCACCCACCCTCCCAACAAAAAAAAGCACAAAACACAACAAAAACGACACAACCCAGACAAAGCCGTCAAAGCGATGACAAATCTATTGTGCGCACCTGCAATGGACGACAATCGGGCCAGCCTCCTTAGGCTGCACTTCCCGTGACTTGGAAATAAAACGGAGGAGGGTGCGAGTCGAAGAGGGCACTCCGTGATCCGGCCATCCGGTGAACTGCAGGTGATGGATGGTCCTCGTCTCTCCGTTCTGCACACGGGCACAGATAGACACACACAGAGAGCAAAAGAGCATCCACAAAAAGGATGTCAGTTTTGCACGCGAGTTTTCTATCATGGAAATGGAATTGATAAAACACATGCCTAAGGATTCACGGACTATGAAGTGGCAAGGGAAATCATGTCGCAAAGCCAATAGCATCGCAACCACGCAACAACACAACACAACACAACACAACAAAACACAACACAACACAACAACACAGCAAACACAACCATCAAGGACGAGAGCGAGGTGCAGAGGTTCGACATCACAGCTGAGCACGAGAGAGCAACACCACTGTTGGATGCACATACCTTGAGGTTCTTCATGCTGAACGTGCGGATGATAAAGTCCTCAGGTGTCTCCTGGTTAACAAGCGTGACCTCAAGGAAGCCATACGTTGCGCTGCCGGGTTCAGGCCAGTAACGGTGGCACTTGATCTGCTCACACAGGGATATACAAGAACGCATTGTAATACAGAAACACATTAGCGGACATATAAGATTGGCAAATCACCACAGAATATTAAACACAGCAGCAGTTCTTGATTGCTGGTTGATTTCCCATGCATCCATTCTGCACCCATGCAACTAACCCATTCTATGACAGCCATCCGCCCAGTCCATGGGCCTAACACATGCTGACTAAAAATCGTAAGCATCTCTTACAGCTGACAAAAAGTGGTGCACAGTTTGTGAAATCAAGGCATCACCCATTATAGATCACACACAAACACATATACAGAAAACCCACCCTGCCCTTTTCGTCCTCGTTGGTAACCATGGCAATCACGCTGCTGCGCTGTTCCCACATCATGCGCCAGAAGTCATCAAATGTGTCAGGCACAGGTCCCTGGGTGGCAATGTACGCGTTTCTCTTGTTGTATCCCTGTTGTAATTGCAATTTTTATGTGTGTGTTTGTTGAGGAAATGTGAGTACGAAAGGAAGATCACGAGACAAAAGGAGCGTGAGTATATTGATTCAGATTCACAGTGCAAAGTAACAATCGATGCCGAGGTGAACGACGGTCGAATGAACTCAATGCACTTACGTCCACAAAGTTCCCGTTGATGTAGTCCGAGCCCTCCACGCCGGGAATGGGAGTGAGCTTCACACGCGTGTGGTCGACTGCACGTTGGCCGAGGTTAATGTGAAAAGGGGAAGACGACATAAGACATTGAGTTGGCATACGTAGAGAGGAAAACGATTGCCAACACTAGAGCATCGACTAAAGACATGCAAGGGCATATGAAGGCCATATGAGAGCCGCCGATGACCGATACAACATACAACAGCAAAGAGACAAAGTAGAAGACTCACAGGGAAGCACGTTGGCATAGCGATTCTTGTTCTTGTTGGCACCAGCAAGCGCAGCCTCCGTCGAGAAGCCGTCGTTGAGCAGGGACTGCGCGTGCGGAAAAAACAAAGGACCACAAAAACCACACATTAGTTGTGCGCCAACACACAAACAAAAACAAGCACCACAATAATAGAACGCAACAAAGTAATTCAGGGATTGAAGCATGCACATAGGGGCAAGAAACCACTCACATCAGCCATGCCATTGCAGATTATACATGCGACTCAAAGAGAGAGAGAGAGAGAGAGAGAGAGAGAGAGGAGAGAGAGATGTAGGCTTCAAGTCCAGTGGCTTAGGAGGCAGACACCACAAGAGAGAACGAGATAGATAGATAGAGGGTAGAGAATAAACAAGGCATAATTGAACTCAAGATGCAGACCTCGTACTCTTCCGAGAAGCCCATGTCGCTGTTGGCATGGAGAGCAGTGATGCGCTCTGGCAGCTTCTCTGCGGAGATGGCGCGTGCGGCAGTGCCTCCTCCGCCAAGGTGGTCCATCGACTGCGTGCTGACAGCTGTGAGGGGCACGCCGCCCTTGTCCACAGAGTGGTGGTAGAATTGCTGGCGCCTGGAAGGACATGTTGCGAGTGGGAGGCGAGTGAGCATCTTCACGAATTGCACAAACCGCAAGACATTGCGTGCGAATAGAGGCAGATATCCGTGGCACAAATAGCATCAAAAGGAGTGACGGTCAATGTTCTGGGCGACATGCCCAACAGTGCCTGCAAGGGAAATCACACGCACCTTCGGTAGTAGACAATGCCACCGACGCAAATGGCGGCAAATCCAAGAACACCAATGACGGCACCCGCAATGGCGCCCCCGTTGCTGCTGGACTTGGACGACGGTGCCGCTGCAGACGAGAGAGATGGGGGAGGGGGAGGGGGAATAAAAGGGTGCATTTCGTAGGTTATTGGGTTATGAGCGCAACGCCCCCTCAGCAATAATACGATTTGACTTGGTGGACAACAAAAATAACATACGATCATTTGAAGTTCAAGACATTTAAAAAAAGACGGAGGATTCAAGTCAGTGTCTTTGGCGCTGTGAATGGACTTCATATCACGAACATGACCTAGAGAACCAAACCAACACTCAAGAAATACAAAAAGACGCTCAAATAGCAAAGTAACAACAAAAATAAAGGCGGACAACGAAGCGCATTGGTGAGTCAGCGGCCCCTGCAGTTGGTAGTGGTAGGGCACATTGACACTCACCCTGCACCTGCGTGCCGGCCACCGGGGTTGACTGTGCGCTGGACACAGGGAGGCCGGTGGACAGTGAAA
>CALSCR010000627.1:6872-19015 GCA_943704495.1 Pigoraptor chileana
CCCCCCCCCCCCCAAAATCCCGAACGCACTCCGTCATATTTCACGCCTACCAAAATGCATTCATCTCAGAGGGAACAATTTCCAGAAGGCACTCCAAAAGTGGAGGGTATCGATTCATATGGGACGTTTCACCAGCTGTACCGTCTCGACAAAAAGCTCGTTGCCGTTGGCGTGATTGACATATTGCCGCACTGCGTGTCATCCGTCTATCTCTTTTACGACCCTGAATACGCCATGCTCTCACTGGGCGTGTACTCGAGTCTGCGAGAGATTTACCTGGCACGTGCCCTCTCAAAGCACCTGCCGCTGCTGAAGTACCAGTATCTCGGTGAGCGTTTTGTATTAAAGTCAATCACGTGCGCTGCGTGATGTCTATGCACAGTTTTGCTTGTGTGTGTGTCCTCTGCGTGTATGTGTGTGTGTGCGTGTCTGTGCACCTTGTTTGTGTGTGTGTGTGCATGTATATATGTCTATTGATACATTATTTTATATAAAACTGCGTGTGTATTTGTGTGGATATGAGTATGCGATGCTGTGCGTGTATTGATGTTGTGGCCACATTGAAACACACACACACCTCTGATAGCTATGCCCCCCCCCCCCCCCCCAAACTAATGCTGCGTCCCCGCTGTTGCCGTCACCGTGTGTGCAGGGTATTACATACACACCTGCCCAAAGATGCAATACAAGGCGCAGTATGGCCCAGCGGAGCTTCTCTGTCCACACTCTCTTGAGTTCGTCCCGTTTGACAGCTGCGCATCTCGCGTGGACCTCTCAAAGGGAGTCACTCTCAAGCCAAATGGGCCTTCACAGCTGCCGGTCGTCAACCCCGGCGACACACTTCTGCTTGTCGACGGGGGTGTGCGGTCCTTCAAGGTGTGTATATGTACATGTACATGTGTATGTGTGCGTTTGTGCGGTCCTCAAGTTGTGTATATGTACATGTACATGTGTATGTGTGTGTTTGTGCGGTCCTCAAGCTGTGTATATGTACATGTGCATGTGTATGTGTGCGTTTGTACGGTCCTTCAAGGTATGTATGTACATGTGTGCGTTTGTGAGTGTATATTGATGTGAGTGTTTATGTGCGTGCGTGGGAGCTGCTTGAGAGAAGTGCACACCCTTTGACCGCATTCCAATTTATGTTGAAACTGTCCCCAATGCAACCACAAATTCATTTCCTTTCCCTTTGAACACTCCCACAACAGATGATGAGCAACGACGAAGCACGGCCGATTGTCTCACTTGTGTGCGAGTACGCCCGCCGTGTTGGAACCGCTCTGTCTGCAAAAATGCTTCTCAGCCCTTGATCCGCACCCTCCCTCTCGCTGAGAGCTTACTTTATAACATCAGAGTCACATCACATCCAATTTGCCTTTCTATTTTAGTGTTCGGTTTTGTCTGTCTCATATTTGACAAAGCGACCGATTTGTAAATATATTGCGGGCAGTCTGAAACTGACCAAAAACTGACGGAATTAGACGTGATGTCACAGTGATGCGACGAATTGACACGCGCAAGTGATGCCATAATGATAGTGATGTCACAGTGATGGACGAATTGACGCACGCAAGTGATGTCATAATTATAGTGATGTCAATTGATGTTGCGGGTTTTTTTCTGTAATTTGCCAATTTAGGAAATACCGGGGGTTGAATAATATGGGCGGGAAATAAAGCACCGCTTCCATACATTTCTCATAGTGAAGCAAGCGGCGTAATGAAAATGCGAAAAGCAAGAAAATATATCTCCTCCACAGGATATGTATATTGAAATATTGGTAAAAAATGGAAACGATTTGACGAATATTCAATATAAAACAAGCAAACCGCAAAAGTGGACCCTAGACTCCCAAACAGAAAAGAAAAGAAAAAAATAAAAATCAAAAAAAAAAAAGCCAAACGAAAAAATGCCTTTTTCGGTGCGGTCGAACTCTTTTTGATGGTGTTGTTGTTGTTGATGGCGGGTCCATTGGTGTGGGCACACAAGCACGCACATGCACACACACACACACACACACACACACACACACACACACGCACAGCAATGACACACACACACGCACAACACACACACAACATAGACACGCACTCTCGCACTCTCACTTTCTCCTCTGGGGTCCGTCCAGCTTATGCCTCTACCCATTCTTGCTCCTACACGCTTGCGGTTGAGGTTTCCAATTTTGGTGCGCGTAGTTTCGTGCTGACACAACCCACACATCCAGTGTGTGTTTATCTACCAGTGGACCAGATTGTTGAAATCTTGTGTCGTTTTTTTGCCATCAACGTTTTTAATCGTTGTTGAGTGAAGAGCTGCCCCTACATATCCACTTTTGTTTTTATTTTGTGTGTTTGGCAAGCATCGCCAGACCCAAAAAGACAAAAGAACAGAAAAGATGGCCCGCATCGTGAAGGCGTGCGTGCTCGTTGTGTTGCTTGCATCTTTTGCGGCGGCCGACGTGTACATGCACAACCCCAGGGGGTCCAACAACCGCCTTAATGAGCAATCGGCAAACCGCAACAATGCCAATCGCCTGTTCGACTCACAGGTGTGTGTGTGTGTGTGTGTATTCTTCGCACCTTCACAGATGTTGTAAAAGTCATGCATCTGCTCTTTTTGGGTGTTTATTTCTGTTTTTTTGTTTTGTTTCGCGGCATACTTTCTTTTATTACTATTTCAATTTTTGTTCTTGTAGTTTTTTTTTTGGTATATGTATGGTATTACGCATGTATTAATTTGTCTCTCTCTCTCTGTCTCTTTTATTGTTTCAGAACAACAACCGCGGTGGGTACAATGCCGGCGACAAGACACAAGACGCTGCCGGAGGCAATGCTGCTACTCCATCAAACATTCTTACTATGATCGACGACACCGCTACTGGCAACATGCAATACAACATGGTGGGTGCGTCCTTACATCATTGATAAGTTTCGGAAAAACACGCACAGCTCGCCAATACACAAATGCACGTTTGGAAAGAAATCTACTGAACGATCATTGTCTTCTTCAACATTATTGTTTTGTTTACCCCTTTCATTTCATGCACAGGTGTTTTATGAAAACTCGATCCTGCCGATCGAGTGGACAAATCAGCATGGATGCGGCGGTCGGGAAAGTGACGACCCTCAGCAGCTCAACTGCGCCATCATTCTGCAGTACACGTGCGATTCAACGGCGACTGTGGACGACTATCTGCGCGTCAGCCTCCGCGACGGCACGGACACGGGCACTCCCAATGAGCCCAACTCTCTCGATGAGGTGGGTGGACAGCAAACAGTAGCACATGGATGTGTGTGTGCTGTTGTTGTTGTGTGTGTGTGTGTGTGTGTGTTGTTGTAGTTGTGCGTGTGTGTGTGTGTGTATTTGTTTGCGCGCTTTTGATTCATTTTATTAAATTGTATGTCTCCACTGAAGAAAAAGAAAAAATCTGCGTGTGATTCTTTGTTCCACATTATTTGCAACAACTAACACATACTCAACATTCACACACACACACACACACTGACAGGCGCAAACAAAGACACGCGCAGGCCCCACAGACAACACCGGACGCCACGAGAGCGAGGTATACTACTTTGAGTGCAAGAACCGCCGCCGCAACCAGGGTCTGTTCACTGCCGACCAGAAGCTCAACGGAAACTCTGCGCGATTCACCCGCCAGAATCCAGGGGTGCGTTGTCCTCTCTGTCTGTCTGTCTTGTGAAAGTCATGGGCAGAGCGCCTAAGGCACTCATCTCTCTGTCTCTGTCTCTGTCTCTTTCTCTCTCTTTTGTGCCCAAACCATCAGATCCTACATCTTTCTCTTTCTGTCTTTCTTGTTTGTGGAGTCCATGGGCATGACTCCTGACACACTGACTTGATTCGTTCATCCAAGTTTCACAGTGTGCGTTATGTTTTCTCATCATTATTATCACTCGTAAGCAAAACAAATAACTGACAATTGATTCCCTGTATGCACACACACACACACACACATATATATATATATATATATATATATATATATATATATATATATATACTCTGAATTGGAACATGATACACACAGGGCACCCGCCGTGGACTCGAGTGCCCCGAGGAGCGCGACTACTATCCCTACTGGCACCCGACCATGTGGCGTGACATTGCCCTCCTCACTGACAAAGTTGAGCTTCCGTACTGCCAGAACGGCGCCGTCATTGGATCCAACAACAATGTTGCTCGCAACCGCTGCGATCTTCCGTCGGCGGGAAGCACCGATGCGCGTGTGAAGGCCATCACCGCAAACAACCAGGCCGAGTGCACAACGGCCGGGGGTCAGTGGACGTCGTACAGTCACGGCCTCGCTGCGCCAGAGTGTCGCCTTGGAGACTGGTCTCGCCCGAATCACCTTGGTAACGGACGTAACGGCCAGCCCAACACATACAACTGGACGATTCCCCGTGTTACGACCGACTCCAAGTTCCAGCTCTACAATGGCAACATGGCACGCTGCGTGGTGCGCCTCCGGTAAGCCACACGTGCTTATTTTTGGCGGTGTTGTTGTGTTGTTTTTGTTGTTGTTTGTTGTGTCTTCCCTCGTGTTATTTGACTTGTATAACTCACTTTTCTTCCTTTATTCTTGTGTGTGTGTGTGTGTGTGTGTGTGTGTGTGTTTGTATGTGCATCTGTGTTGTGTGTCTGCAGCTACAACATTTCGACTGATGACTACCATCCGTCGACAAACTCGAGCTACAACAAGAACGAGGCCACCGGCCAAAAGTCAATCATCGAAGAGAATCCCGTCGTTGATGTCGGTGCTGACTTCCAGGGTCTGCGGTGAGCACACGGCCTGTCCCACTTAAGTGGCGTTTGATTTGCTTGTAACTTGCAGAATATGCTTTTGTGTGAGGGTGTGGACCGTGTGGACCGTGTGGACTCTTAAGTTGCGTGTAAAAATGGATCAATTTGACGACTAACCCTCTACGCACTCACACGCACACACACACATGCACGCAGCCTTGCCATCAACACTGCGCAGTATGGACGCACCTTCCAGGACCGCAGCCACGTCTTCATTGTCCGCCAGAGGCCTGCTGGCTTGGCCGGTTCTCTCTTCAACATCAACGTGCGAGGTGCGTGGGCATGCATGGCTTGATATGCGTTGCTGTGAATGCCTATCTATCGTTGCATCTGTGAGATCATTTATTTGTGTGTTACGTATGTATATACGCTGACTGTGTGTGTTTGTATGTGTGTGTGTGTGGGTCCGCGCGCCCCTTTGTCACACATTACAGGCAAGAGAGGAAATATCGTACAAACATATCCCTCTGTCGAGTACGATTTTCAACCGAATCAAATCCACGTCAAGGTCGGCGATTTTATTCACTGGCAGTGGACGGGCTCGAACACACACAACAACGGCGATCCTGCTGGTGATGGTCAGGCGGGCGATGCCGGCGAGGGCAGGGGCGGTACGTGACAGCAATTGTGTGTGTGTGTGTGAAATGTGGTCTGCGTCGTCTTTTATCTAACCCTCCTTTTCTCTTAAACACGTGCACACACACACACACACATACAATGCACTGGCAGGCACTGACCGCAGCAACGTTGTGGCATCGTTGAGCTCGAACGACAACTATCCGATCCCCTTTACGACGGATCCCACGTCACCGTACTACTCGTTGAGCCTCTTCAATATGTTTACGTGCTACCTTCCCCGCATTGACAACACTGGAATGGACCAGATCACGCCCCAGGAGTGTGCTGTCTTTATGGCCACATCGAGCCGCACAAAAGACATTGCGCAGGCAAAGAACACCGATGCTCTGCTCAACAACGCCCCCGCTTCGCTTGTGCGCGGTATCATCATGAAGGCGACGGCCCAGGCGTCTGGTCGCAAGTTTTACTACCTCTGCAGCCGGAACAACAACTTCAGCAACCGCAGCCAAAAGGGCGTGATCATTGTTGCCTGATTACGTGCACCATGAGCTCTGTGGTGCACGTGTGTTGTATAGTGCCTTTTTGTGTGTGTGTGTTTTTTTTGGTAATTGGAAAACGGAAATGATGTGGATGTCCCGCCGTTTGGATGGCGCTTTGGACTGAATCTCCACGAATAACACATTGGAGAATGTATGGTTGTTGTTGGGTGGCTGTGGTGGCGGTGTTGTTGCGAGACTATGCGACATCTTGAATGTGTGTACTCGCTTTATATCCCCATCCGCTCGTTTGTTTTTTTGTTTGTTGGTTTTGTGATGACAACGTCTCCGATGATTATTTTTCCAATGCTCCCATTTTTTTTTCCTCGTGATTTCGCGCACTGCTTTTGCCTCTTTTCACTTTCATTAAAAAGAAATACAAAAACAGAATAACATTAAAAACATTATAAATGATCCACCTTTCATCGTTTTTGCAGCAGGTTTGTGCTGTCATTGTGTGCAAAGGTACTCAGTATGCGGGACGGCTTTTTCCCTGGCAGACTAGGGGAAATCATTGGTCCGTCCAGGAAAAAGTCACCACCCTGAGTATGTGTGGTATGTTTTCCTTTTTGTAAGTTAGCTCTGTCTGATCGTAAAGAACGCACTGTACGATCGTAATAGTTGGATTCGTTACTCCGCGGTCAGAATCAGTATGTGTCGCCGTGCGCCAAATTTGCACTCATTTGCAGGAAACTCCAAAACTGAATTCAGTCGTATTTCTATTCCTTGGAATAGTTTTTGATGCATGTCTGCGTGTGTATGTGTGTTGCCGGAGGGATGTTACCAAGAAGCATGCGCGGCAATGCGCTGTGGATCGCTAATCTGTCGCCTCCGTCAAAAGACATGGCGGTTTCTGGCCACTTTCATCCCTTCGCTTCTTCTGTCGCATCCATTGGTTTTTTACATTCGACCGCTGCAATCAGAGGCATTGTTCTGCGCTCAACACCGCACGTGGCGGGGCAGTCGTCATTGTCTTCGCCCTCTGCGTCAAAATCCTCACTAGTCGAAGCGGTTGCCCCTGAAGATGATGTGGAGCAGCGCGGGACTGCATCTCTCGAGCTGCAAACTCGCGGAAGTTTTACGCGCTTTCATTCCACCGCATTGTATGCCAACGCAAAGCAAATATTTTTGGAACGCGTGCCTATTAGTCGAATTAAAAATATTCGACAGATGAATGCAACGCCGGCGCCGCCCACAAATTACCTGCATGGTGTTCGCGAATATCTTGAGAGCATGGAATTTACAGAAAAGGCGTCGGAAAGATTCCCCCCCCACTATTCCGAAGAAGACCGGCGCATTTTTGAGTTGGTGAGGAGTGGATTGGGATGGTCCGAAATCGAACTCGCTATCGGGAAGCGAAGTCAAGTGCTAATGGGAAGATTCATGACTTCACTGGACCCGCGACTACATCGTGGACCGTTTACTGCGGAGGAAGACGCCGCCATCCACGCGCACGTGCGTGAGCACGGAAAGGGAAAGTGGGCTGAATTATCGGCGAAAATGGGACACACTAGGAGTGGTACGGCCCTGCAAAAACGGTACACAAACACACTACGGCCCGACATTAAGAAGGGAGTGTGGAGTGACGATGAGCGTCGGCGTCTTCTGGAGAGCATTGCGAAGCACGGGAGGGACTGGACCGCAGTGGCGGGTCACGTGGGCACGGGGCGGACTGCACATGATTGCCGCGAAACTGCATCACGTGCCTTTGGCGCGTACATTGAGCCTCTTGAAAAACAAGGTAAACGCTTTACCTCGGATGAAGACGCGCGCCTCCGCAACGCAGTCGAGCGACACGGACGTTCCAATTGGGACAAAGTGGCGGAAGATGTGCCGGGAAGAGGAAGCGATAGCTTGAAGCTGAGATATGTCCGCATTCTCCCAAAGTGGATGCGAGTGCCGTATTCGCAAGGTGCACGTGCGTTAGTGCGAGCGCTTTTGCGTGGAGTCGACGAGTTGGAGGGTAAACTGGCGGCGCACTTTATGGACATCGATGCGGCCGAGGGATGGGTTGCACTTGAGCTCGGGATGGACGACGGGTCGCAGGTGGATTGGGCGCGTGTGAACGGGGCGTCGGGGGTGGAGAGGTCGGCTGCACTGGACGCCGTGGAGAAGGAGATAATGCCGCGAGTGACGGTAGAGGAGTGGAAAGAGGGAGCGTCGGCAGTGTGGGTTCCCGCGTGGCGGTGGGAGCGGCCGATATGCGCAGGAAGAAGAGCGCCGATTGCGGCCGTCGCAAACCACCCGCATATCAAGCCATTCGTCGCTACTACTGAGGGGCAGTGATCGATATAATGATAGAGAGCTCGGAAGTGTTGGCGGCCTTCGCAAACCACCTTCGCAGCAAGGCATCGTTGTTGTCAGTACTGGGGGATGCTTATTATCAAGTGCAATATTGTATAAACAGCCAGTTGATATGTTGTGACAGTCTCTGTGCCGCAGTGACCGTCTTCTCTCCGTCGTTTGACTCTGTCGTCACTCAGTCCACATGGGAAGCGAGATGGGTTTGCGACGCTTCTCGCGATCGGTTTTGCTTCACTGATAACAAGAGCGATTGAGCAGTCACGTGCTGGCTTAAAACATTTAAACAAGCTAGGGTTATGGGTAGGGTTAGTGGATGTTTGAACAGTCGGAACTAATTGAATTGCTCGCTTATAGCTGTGAAGGAGAAGGCTTTTCCATCTCTCTACTTTATATCGGTGATTGCGAGTGGAAGGGTGCGGTTGTGATGGCGCTTTCTCCGCGCAGATTGTGCGCGTCAGTCGGTTCAGTGCTTTCGTCTGCTCATGCGTTGCGTCTTGGAGTGCGTCTTGGAGTGCGAGGACGCCCCGTCAGTGTGCATCTGCCCCTCCGCTCTCGTTGCAACACACTCTGCTCGCTCTCCGCGTGAAGGGCGTGCGCTTCTTCTCTCGCGCGTTGCATCCGACCGCGACTGAGGTTGCTCTTGCAAACAAACCGTGCACTGCAGCAAGCGGAGATGCGCTTTCGAGCGAAACGAAGAGAAGAGGAAGTTTTGCGCTATTTAAGGGAACCAATCTTTATGCTGATGCGAGAAAAGCTCTTGAGGAGTCGACGCGCACATATGTTTACCGTAAAAGTGGTGTCCCCCGCGCCAAACGGCGCGATTACTTAACGGAACTTCGTGCGTATTACCTAGAAAATAGCGACATTGGGATAAGCACTCGGAGCTCCAAGTATTTTAAGGTGGAGGACGACAGACGCATTGTGGAGTTGATCAAGGAAGGGAAGGGGTGGGCTGATATTGGGCGCGCACTCGATAAGAATGGGAGAGCGATAATGGAGAGGTGTCAGGTTTCACTAGACCCGAGACTGCGCCATGAACCGTACACATCGGAGGAAGACGCCGCCATCCTCGCGCATGTGAGTGAGCACGGAGAGGGAAAGTGGGTTGCGTTATCAGTTACAATGGGATACACGCGTAGTTCTAATGTGCTGCGAAATCGGTATGCAGATACACTACGGCCCGACATTAAGAAGGGAGTGTGGAGTGACGATGAGCGTCGGCGTCTTCTGGAGGGCATTGTCAAGCACGGGAGAAACTGGGTTGCGGTGGCGGGTCACGTGGGCACGGGGTGGAATTCCAATGACTGTCGACGAACTGCGACATATGCATTCGGTGGTTTTGATTACACGAGCGCCGTTCGGTGGAAGCGCTTTACCGCGGATGAAGACGCGCGACTCCGCATCGCAGTCGAGCGACACGGTCGCGCCGATTGGGACAAAGTGGTGGAGGATATCCCGAGAAGAACTGCACGCAGTTTGCCAATTAGATATGGAAAGATAATGCCAAAGTGGATGCGAGTGTCGTATTCGCCAGCTGCGCGTGCGTCGGTGCGTGCACTTTTGCGAGGAGATGGCGACGTGGAGAGCAAACTGGCGGCGCAGTTCAAGGACTTAGATGCAAGGGATGGGTTGCACTTGAGCTTGGGATGGACGACGGGTCGCAGGTGGACTGGGCGCGGGTGAACGGGGCGTCGGGGGCGGAGAGGTCGGCTGCACTGGACGCCGTGGAGAAGGAGATAATGCCGCGAGTGACGGTAGAGGAGTGGAAGGAGGGAGCGTCGGCAGTGTGGGTTCCCGCGTGGCGGTGGGAGCGGCCGATATGCGCGGGAAGGAGTGCGCCAATTGCGGCCGTCGTAAACCACTCGCGCATCAAGCCATTCGTCGCTGCTACTGAGGGGCAGTGATATCGATATAATGATAGAGAGCTCGGAAGTGTTGGCGGCCTTCGCAAACTACTCGCGCATCATGAATTCGTTGCTGTTTCCGGTGGAGATGAGACTTGGAACATTCGCTGACGTAGAGCCTTCATCAATATGGAGTGTGCCGCAGTCGCATAGCCGGCATGGCAGCCTGAGCTGTTATTGCTGGTGCTTAAAATCAGCAGTCGCCCTGGCCGAATCATAAGATTGTGCCTCTCTTTTTGCGCCAGGAGTGTACTGACAGCCTTGATAAGGAGAACTGAATTTGGCATGCCGCATAACAACAGTTTGCACGCCTTATTTTCGCGTCGATCGGGGCGGCCAGTCCACCCGCGCCTTTTAAACTGAAATACGCACCCTCAATGAATACGGGTCACGTGATAGGCCATAACACTGACATGATGGCAGCAGTTGGATGTCACCAGCTGGGCCGGATCAGGTCAACCAGCGCCATCAGTAACTGACTGTATAATGTTTGGAACCCCCGGTAAAAAAACTATGCAGCACATTACACTAGTGAGAGTGCTGGTGACCACATCTAGTCAGTCTTTCATTCGTATCACCGAATCGAAGCAGTACACATCAGTGTATCGACATGTACTGGCAGTACTGACCTGGTGGACCTTACAGCGGCGGCGTGGCGGTGTCAGTCACTGCCCACGAGTCAGTCCTGCTTGCAATTGGCCGGCCAATGTTGCGCCGCCGGCTCCGTGCAGCCGGCGCATCGTCTTGGCATCCACCGTCGAGACTCAACAGACTGCCAGCGGCGCCGTCTAGTACTAAGGGTTCTCATAGCCGTACTCAGTGACGCGTCACATGCAGTCAGTCACGTGACTGTTGCTGACGGCTGCCACTTTTAGTTTGCCGGGTGCAGGGACCGCCGTGGCAGACGAGTCCGGGCGGTGGCTGCCAGTCGGCTGGGGTTATTCTTGTATACTGTCATCAGATCGCGTTTTCTTGCTTACCCAGAAACATGAAAGTAACCGGCGGTGTCTGCCAGCACTGAACTGAAGCGTGTACAGCACCGGATTCATTATTATGAAAGGCGCATTCAGTCCGGGTACCGGCCGTGCCGTTCAGAACGAGTCACGTGCCTGGTTCTGACTGAAGGTCTAAGCCGGGGGTTGTCGGTATCAGCCGTACGAGCCGTCTTGCACTGAACCCGCAGTGACGTTAATCAAGATGAATTGCCACTGAGCTCATTGAAGGAGACAGCTTCTTCCCGAAGAGATAGCGCACATAGTTTTTCCATCTCTCTATTTCCTGTCGGCTGTTTGTGAGTGGAAGGGTGCGGCGTGATGGCGCTTTCATTACGCAGTTTGTGTGTGTCTGTCGGCGGTCAGTGCCATCAGGTCTGTTGCGTCTCAGTGTGCGAGGCCACGTTGAGCCAACATCCTCTCCGCTCTCGTTGCAACACACTCTGCTCGCTCTTCGCGTGAAGGGCGTGCGCTTCTTCTCTCGCGCGTTGCATCCGACCGCGACTGAGGTTGCTCTTGGAAACAAACCGTGCACTACACCAAGCGGAGATGCGCTTTCGAGCGAAACGAAGAAAAGACGAAGTTTCGGGCAGTTTGTGGGAACTGAACTGTTTGCAGATGCAAAAAGGGCTCTCGAGGAGTCGACGCGCCCATATATTTACCGTAAAAGTGGTGTCCCCCGCGCCAAACCGCGCAATTATTTGGAGGAACTTCGTGCGTATTATTTGCAAACCAGCCACGGACCGCCCATTTTGCGAACTTCCTTACACTTCACTGTGCAGGACGACAGGCGCATTGTGGAGTTGATCAAGGAAGGAAAGGGATGGACTGATATTGGGCGCGCACTCGGTAAGGACAGGGATGCAGTATTAGTAAGGTGTCAGACTTCATTGGACCCGCGAGTGCGCCATGGACGGTTTACTGCGGAGGAAGACGCCGCCATCCACGCGCACGTGCGTGAGCATGGAGAGGGAAAGTGGACTGAGTTATGGACGAAAATGGGACAC
>CALSCR010000633.1:0-35037 GCA_943704495.1 Pigoraptor chileana
GCCACTCACGGTAACCGCGGCCCCGATCACTGTCAATGCTCCGCCTGTCACAATCGCCGCACCAGTCACCATCGCTGCGCCAGTCACCATCGCTGAGCCACTCACGGTAACCGCGGCACCGATCACCGTCAATGCTCCGCCTGTCACAATCGCTGCGCCAGTCACGGTAACCGCGGCCCTGATCACTGTCAATGCTCCGCAAGAAATCGTATCTGTTGCGCCCGTTATTGTCACTGTCGGTGCCCTGACCGTGACAGGAGACGCAGTCACAGTCCAGATGGCAGGTGTGACGGTAACTGCTCCACCAGTAACAGTGACGGCGGAGGTAACGGTGACCGCGACAGACCTCGTCCTAGTCACCGTCACCGAGAAGCCTCCTGTGATAACGGCAGAGGCGGCAACTGTAACCGTCACGGGTCAGCCAGTCGTGGTCACTGCGTTGCCCATTATCGAAACTGTGACGGTTACTCAGGTGGCGGCGGGACCCACCGTTACGGTATCGGCCCCAATTCCCATCACGATTGTAGCCGAAGCGGTGCGAACCTTGACTGTTGCTGACGAAATCACAAAAAGTGCACAACTGGCGGTGACAGAGAAGATCGAGGACGTCCGGACTGTGACAAGCGGTCCGGTTAACGTGGAGCTTCAGCCATCCGAGGTGATTCGGACACTGACGGTTACTAACAATGATCCCGCACCTACCGTGACGGCGACGGTGACAGCGACAGCAACCGTGTCGGAATCGGCGCATCTGGTCAGTGCAAAAATGGAAAACGTAAAGATTGTCTTTGTTGATTCGAGTCAGGGCATGATCACAGCGTGTCAGGGATCTTCGGCAGCTGAACAGGCCGGCCAAGGAGTGAAATATGTCGCGTGCGTGTCCAGCACGAACGGCGGGTCTTCATGGCGCAGGCAGGATCCACCGTCCACAGATATCAACGGGGCATCACGTGACTACGTGAGCGATTCGTGCAATGGGAGTGTTCAGATTGGACTGTCGCAGAGGGGTGTGATCTTCAAACAGGGCAGCGGAGAATGGAGGCTGGCGCTGCTGCTTACGTGCTACGGAGGTTCATCATGTGATGCTGAGTGATGTCGTGATCCGCCCACCTTCGCATCCTCAGTGGCACACACCGACAGACTGTGCCGCTTACTTTGATGCAGCATGTTTGTTAAATCGTTGGATATTACTTCTTTATAAATGATGATCGATATGCACACGCACACATGTCAGTTTTTTGAATTGACCACCACAGTCAGGAATACTCGATTTTTGCCGTGCGGCCGTGACGAGTGAGTGACACGGACTGCGAAATGCGGGCGTGGGGAGCACCGCCGGGTCAGGCAGTGCTGCTGACCGGCCAGCCTGCATGCCGACGCACTGTTCATCTCAAGTTCTGAGCATCGACCAGAGCAGGCGTGGTGATGGAGCAAGAAAGTGCAGCGGCAGCACTGAGGTGCGGATGCATAATCGGTGGAAGACAAATTGCACTGGAAAAGTGTCCCCAAAAATTTGTGGTCACGTGATTAAGTTACCATATATGGTAAGTTGCCCTGTCTGAAATAAAAGCACTAATTTTTTATCATACTGATTTCCATAGTTAAATAATTTCCTGATCGATTTGATCTGATACTTTAAGCCAATCAGATTGCTCGGCTCAGCCGCGGCTGAGGAAATCGTGAATTTTTGCGCAAATGCCGATAAGGACAGAGGGATGTTTCATACTTCATACATGCCGTTTAAAACATCCCTCACTATGAAAATTCCCTCTGTCCTTATCGGCATTTTGGCGCAAAATTAACGTGTTCCTCAGTGCGCTCGGCCGCCGAGCGCCGCCGGCGGGCCGGCACACAATGATGGAGCCGGACTGCCGGCATCTCACCGACTCAGGTCAGTGTTTGATCTCAGCCAACTGTGCCGGAATGTGTTTCTTGCGAGGTATGCGTTGGAGGCATCAATGTCCAACTTCATTAAGTATTTCAGTAATCATTACAACCCCGGAAGCCGGAGCAGTGTGGTCGCTCTTATTTCGCCAGTTATCCACCGAGCCGCCGGACTCGCGATACTGACTGCTGACTGACTGAACTGTGTTTTTGGAGTCATTGCATACTGACATATTGAAGACAAAGTACCTGAAGGGGAAAGTCAACCGCCGATGTGATTACATTCTCCATCGCCGCGCTTCTTGCGGCTGAGTGCGATTTTTTTGTTGCTTTGATGCGGAAGAAGAATGGATTTGTGCTGCTGACTCAGTCTGAATCAGAGTGAAGGAGGACCACAATCCGGACGCAGTCGAGGTGCCAGTCAGAATTGCGGTGTCGCCAACATAGCGTGTGTTTTGCGCTGACTCTGATGAGACATCGGAGCTTGATCAGTGATGCTGTATTTGCGGCTGCAATGGCGGCTCGGACGAGGTAGTCAGCTCTGACGACACCGGTTCAGGCCGACGATCTCGGCTTGCGCGACAATTCGCACGGTGACACTGGCAAACTCAGTGCGCAAACGTCAGCCGGTCTATTCGAGGCGGCGGTGCACGACGTTCTCGCCAAGCTACATTGTAAGCAGCCGCAAAGCCGTACATTCGCAGTCGATACATGCCTCTGACAGTCAGCCGCCAGCCGAGCCAGCCGGCCGGCAGTTTCCGGCGTTTGCCTGCTTAGTCCGATGCAGGGGTGCTCCCCTGCCGCGGCCCTGATGGATGCGCCCGGGGCCAGGGGTCCTATCCCTTTGTGGGTCAAAAATTTGTGTGTAAATTTACACACAGTTTCTGATCACGTGCTAAGTATATCTTAACTATGGCAACGGCACGTGGCAACCAGCTACTTTCTTTTGTTTACCCCACGAAACACTTCCGACTGTCAAACTTGCATACTCCAAACCCCCCCAATTGCTATGCAAAGTAAGTTCCTGGGTATCGGAGGATTACGCCAGTACAGAAATTACGATGGTGAAGTGTGTTTCCGATTTTTTGCACAAAAAAACACAGTTCATCTAATTGTGTGTAAAAATACACACATAGCAATCCCAACATGCATCTGACGTTGCCGAAACCATTACTCTTGCGTAATGTGTGCCGCCTACATCATAATATCAACTACTATGTTCGTATTGAGTGGAAGTTAGTTTTGCGTGTGTTTGGTGCAGGATTTGGACTTGTAGATGTGACCATTTACCTAACTATTGACAATTGCATCCTATTGTTTGTATGTGCGGATAATCCAACTTGGCCGTCCTCCTAACACATGTCTCGCTTATAACTATGCATGTGGTCGTCATGGGACCTTCGTTGGGCTTAAGATTACGTTGGATGTGCGATGTTACTACCGGCTCCATGGCCATGTTGTTACTCTTCTTTCGCTCATGATTTCAACATCATTTGGACAAGCTGTGCACGCAAACTGACATCGCTGCACACTAAGAACACGTATGTACAATAGCTAAGCAAGGAAAATGCATGTTGGCGGTGAAATGAAATTTGAAATCGACGGAATCATATGCTGGATTTAAGGCTGTTGCTACTTAGATCGGGCGAAGGAATCTTCAGGATTTTGCGCGACATCCTCCCAAAAAAGCGCGCATGCTACAGAATGGTGTCTGTGGGGCATGTTTACGTTCAAAAATGAATTTAAGAACTATTCGGAAGTAGTGCAAAATGAGAAAACATGTGATTGTGTGTATATTTACACACAAAGTTTTTGAACGATGCAATTGAGATTAAAAATTGAAGAACTTTTTTGATTCCAAAACTTTTTGTACCAGTGAGTTCGTCTTTCTCAGACGAAATTTTGGTATTTTTTTGGGACTCAAAAAAAATTATTCAGCTCGAAAATCGGAAAAAACCCGTCCGACATACTAAATTTGTGTGTAAATTTACACACCGACCCACAAAGGGATAAGCACTGACGGTCCCGGCTCAGTGGATGCGGGCACTGAGCATTTGGAATATCCAAATTTGGAAATGTCTTTGAATGCAATCCGTCATCAGATGTAACTCAGTATGAGCGAAAATGCATCAGTACTCAACTCCAATGGGTATTCATTGAGCTATATTGCCATCTGTGGCAGCCATCGTTTAGTTCAGCTCAGCACTTACTCAGACTATCGGCTAAAGGTGCGAGCGCTCGGCGGTCAAACGTTCAACTCACTTTACATGCATCTCCCAGTCTGACTGTATAAAGCATCGTTTTCACCCGCAGAAAGCACAAGTGCCACAGTTTCAGGCGTCATGGCGGTCCCCATATTGGCAGCGCCGCCGCGTCTGTCAGTCATCCTTCTCTTCCTTCTCTTCTTTGCTCTTTACGGTGAGAAAATGGGCCTTAACTGTTTGCGTGAAGTTTTTTTTCTTTATTTCCCTGTGTTGTGTTTGTGTATGTCCTGTAGCGTGTGCATGCATGTGCCCGTGTGTGATGTCGGTAGGCATCGCCGTTATGTATGTATGTGTGCATGAACATAAAGAGGGATGTACGTATGTGTTCATTTGACGACCATGTATATGTATGTGTTTTCATGTGTGTGTGTTTCTGTTTTGTGTTTGTGTGCTGGTTCATTTTCGGCATCCGGCATGTGTGCCTGTATTTGTATGCGTGTCGCAGTGTCCCATATATGTGCCACCCGGCTTTGCATAAGTATACTGCCATTGTACGTGTGCTTCTTTTCGTCGTCGTGCATGTACTACGGTTTAGACGAATTCAAAATACATGTGAGGTGAATCAAGGGAACTGAGCGCTCGCGTATTGCCGTGCTCGGCGCGAATCACCGAGGATTCTCATATCAATTACTTTCGTCCCCTTTCTCGTATGTGTGTGATTGCAGCTGTAAACATCGCGACGGCACTTTGCGACACAACATCGTTTGACGTGCTGACGTCGTCGAATGGGGCGCTGGTTGTGTCCAGTGGCCAAAAGCGGGTGGTGCGGTCTGATGTTGTCATTCTGGGCGGAGTGACGGTGCGGGCGGGCGGCGTGCTTGCATTTGCGCCGGATTCCTCGTCGTCGATGAGCACGCCACACATTCTGGTGGGCTTGCGTGGCAGCCGCGTGGTGCGCGTGTGGTAGAGAGCAATTTACGCTTGGTCAATGCTGTCAAAGTGGTTTATCTGGCTCTTTTTGTGGCATGCTGTTGCAACCGTGATGGGGCATGCCCATTTTCAGGCATGTTCACACAAATTCAAGCACCAACCGACAGTCATCCACCTCGGGGCCCCATCATTTTAACGCGTGTGTTCATATTTGCGTCTCCCTGTGCAGGTTCAAGGCGAGCTGCATATCGGTGGGGACGGCTGCCCAGTGACGGGCAAGGCCACCATCACCCTCACTGGTGAGCCTGGGGGGGCCACAATGTCATCCACGATGCGCGACGGCACTGTGCAGTTTTTTGGTGGAAAAGGAATTGGCGTGGCGGAAGGCGGCGTGCTTGAGATTCACGGGTCGCGTGGTCTGGGCGCCAGCTGGACCCGCCTCCAAGGCACCATCTCTGCCGGCGCCTCATCGCTCACCCTTGCGCGTGCGGTTGACTGGCGCGCGGGCGATCGCATCATCATTGCGAGCACGGACTTTAACATGCTGCAGGCGGAGCCTGTGACGATCGCCTCCGTAACGGTCATTGGCGGACTAACTGCACTCTCGTTCACTCCCCCCGTCAAGTATATGCACTACGGCGAAATATTCAAGGGCGTGGACATGCGTGCGGAGGTGGGTCTCCTGTCCCGCAGCGTGGTCGTCCGTGGGTCCGCTGTGGGCAACTTTGGCGGTCAGATCAACATACAGCGCGGATTCTCGTCGGTGCACATTGAGGGAGCTGAGCTCGAGAACATGGGTGGGTGTGCGTGTGGGTGTGTGTGTGGGTGGTGTGTGTGTGTGTGTGTGGGTGTGTGTGTGTGTGTGTGTGTGTGTGTGTGTGTGTGTGTGTGTGTGTGTGTGTGTGTGTGTGTGTGTGTGTGTGGGTGTGTCGGTGTGTCGGTGTGTCGGTGTGTCGGTGTGTCGGTGTGGGGTGTGTCGGTGTGTCGGTGTGTCGGTGTGGGGTGTGTGGGTGTGTGGGTGTGTGTGGGTGTGCGTGTGTGTGGGTGTGGTGTGTGTGTGTGTGTCTGTGTCTGTGTGTTTGTGGTTGCTGCATGTGCGAGTGTGTCTGTCACGTTAGTACGTGTCAGTTATACATCAAGGCAAGATCAAAGGTACTATTTCCAAATGGAGTATGTATAATCCCAACATAGAAATGGCCTCATAAAAAATACACATTAACGCATTATCGCATTGGATGTATTACAGGCCAGGGCTCTCAGATTGGCCGCTATCCCGTTCACTTCCATATGGTGGGGCGCGTCCCGGTGGGCACCTATGTGCGAGACAACAGCATACACCATTCGAATTTCCGCTGTGTTGTTTTGCACGCCACGCACGGTCTCTTGATTCAGTCGAACGTGGCGTACGATCACGCGGGGCACTGCTTTTTCATGGAGGACGGCGTTGAAGTGGACAATGTGTTTGACGGCAACCTTGGACTGGTGACGCGACGTAAGCTTGTGGACCTGTCTGCAGGGACGAATGGACAGGGTCATGCGGGTCTGCGCAGCGACTGGGAGGCGCCAACGACGTTTTGGATAACGAATCCGCAGAATGACCTCATCAACAATGCGGCGGCCGGGGCGCAGGACACGGGCATTTGGTATTTGTTCCGCCCGTCGGCACAAGGGCTGTCTAAGCAGTCCAAGGCATTCGATGCGATGCAGCCGCCAAATCAGACGCCGCTGGGACGGTACGTGTGTAGTACATGTTGCGTCGCCTGCCGATTGGGACTGCATTCTGTGCGCATCTCCTTAATGGATGCACCCGGGGATGGCATGGTCATGGTTGGGGCAGGGCTCTCTCGAATATGTCACGACCGGGACTTGCCATTGTTGACTCCTTTTCGACTTGCGCCCACGTACAACACGCATACTATCACGCGCAGGTGTGAAAATAACGTGGTGCATTCAAACCGCGTGCGGGGCTTTATGATTGAGCCCACCAATCATAATCCGGGCCTGGACAACGACAACATTGCGCCTGATCTCAAAGTCAACTTTGATCAGTACTATCCGAAGACAAAAGATGGAAAAGACGCAAATACCGTCATAAGTGGTCGGTATCGCAGTAAATGGCCTTATTTCTATTTCCGCACGTCCGCCATAAATTTAAAAATGTCTGTGCGGAATCACATTGGGGCCAGTTTCTGGTTATGGAGTGTGCTGTTGCATGCTTATTTTTTTTTTTTGCTGTTTTCCAGGTCTCGTCGTCTACAAGAACGTGGAGAAGGGTGCGTGGGTTAGAGGAGGCAATTTTTTGTTTTCAAACTGCCGATTCTCGGACAACAAGGCAAGCTTGACCCTGGCGACGGCCGGCACGCATCCCGATCTGTAAGTAACTGTAAGCGCACATCACAATGGCGATGCAAGCTCTCAACATCTTGACCTCCTCAGCTTCCCCTTGAATGCAATTTGTTTCGATCCTCGCGTATTTTTTTGAGAGACCGTCTGCCAGCACTGAACTGATTCACCACCCGCTTGACTTGAATTGAAGGCCCGGTGCAAAGGGTGTCACTGTCGGCGGTATCTTTGTCGGCTGGAGCACAAACGTTGGCACGTGGGATGCTGCACTTGACTCACAATTTCTCGATGGGAATGGAAACGGGTTCTATGGTGAAGTGAACGACAAGCAAGGAGGGGCGACGACGGCGGGCGGGCGAGGTGTCGCGCGCCGCGGGTATCAGTGCTACGACGGTATGCGAATCAGCCATCGGGTCTTGTGTGTACATCACCTTTGCTTAGAATAGGGGTGACTGTGTAGGACAGTATTGGCCGCATGCATGAAGTATCTTTGTGTGTGTGGCCACAATATTTGATGTGGGTCAGATCGCTGTCAGATTGATTGGTGGGATGCATTCATATATGCGTGGATGTGTTGCCCCTTTGGTATATATGTTTGGTGGACATAGATAGTAGTGGGTGTGCATTGCGCACTGGGATTAATCATGTATATGTCATGTGTTCATCTCCGCCTCCTACACATACCCGTTTATTCCGCTCGTTGCAATCCCGATTGGATTATGGTTCCGCACAGGCCCCCAAACGGTGTGTACACACTATCATCGTCATTTGTGCTCTGTGTACAGGTGTTGCAATTGCTATGAGTTTCGGCGCGTTCTCAGACGGCTTTCGTGTGTTACGCATGGTATGTGCAGGTTCAAGACAGCATGTTTTACAACTTCGATTCAGACCCGTATGCGTTTCACTCCGCCATTGGCTACTTTTACTTCAATACGTAAGTGTGCTGCTCTCGTGGGATTTTTTTGCATTAATGGCCGATTTGTTTTACTGCCCCATACTTCCTGTGTATTATGAGAACACCACCACTTTACCGGTGTCGTTGTAATGTCTGACATCCAAATGTGTGTGTTTTTTTGCATTCCGCACTTCATGCAAGACGAAATGCTTTGGAGAGTTTTCTCAACTTGACAGGCTGAACGTGTCTTCATGCATCGACCTGTGTATGTGTGTGTGTGGCTGTGTGTGTTTGGCTTGCATTATGTACAACAGTTGGCAGAATGCCGTGACAAACGAATTTAAGAACATAATGTTTGATGGGCGCGGCAAATCCGTGTGGCTGATGCGACCGGTGGTCGACGGCTCTGGTACATCTATTCCGGAGACACGTTTGGATGGTGACACAAACGCGGTGGGTATTCCCTGTTTTGTTCTGTTCTTAAGGTGTTGTGTGCTTATTGTGAAGTATTGGGTGTATCAACGCGGGCGCTAAAGGGCGCAGGTTAAGGGATACGTCTTGGGGGGGTTATTTTCATGAGTTGCATAACGCTGTTTATTTCAAATATGTTGCGTGTAAGAATGCGGCCACTTGCATGTTGGCGTTCATCGACTGTCTAGTAGTTCCCGGATGCCTCTTTGGCCACCCCGTGAGTGCTGCTGGTAGTACCCGCGCAATACGTTTGTGTGAGCATCGCGGCGCCGTGTATTCAATTCTGATCATGCATCCCCAATACATGTTTTCATCGAACACGTCCCCTCTTCTCCCCCTTGTCCCTCTTGCTCTTCCGCCGCTTGCCCGGCAGAGTTTTCGCGATAGGGATGGTAGCGTGACAGGTTATGAGGAGTCGACTGTCATAAACAATTTTGCGTACTTCAAAACGGCCAAATGCAATGAACGCCCTGAGTGGAACGCCGTCATATGTCCTTACAGGTACACAAATTTCTTGACTTCCATGCTGTGTTTGCTCAATTGTCTGTACCGGTGCTCATATGTGTGGGTGTGGATTTGGGTGAGTGGAGGGGTATGTGTGAGTGAGTAGGTGAGCGTTTGTGTGTACGTGTGCGTGTAGGTTTCTGTGAATTATATAATTCTGTGCATGGCTGTGATAGAACGATTTGGTTTTTGGTTGTTTATAACGTTTTTTGTTTTCATATCTACAGTCACGAGGCTGATTGTGGCCGTGTTTTTGGCAGCCGTCAACTAACTAGCATGCATTACTGTGCGTGTTGTTCAGGTACGCAAATCTCTGGATAGAGAATCGAAACACCCCCGCAACGCAGTTTGGCACTGCTGATGCAAATCGGTTCTTTGTCACGGGCCTCTCTCTTGTGCGCGACCAGCACACGGGCACTGACCACGCGCTGTTCCGGCAGGATCTGCAGGGCGCCACCGCAGTGAATGTGAGTGGCGACTCATTGACCTGCACTGTCACCTGTGTTTCGCTGTTATTATTGCCACCAGTAGACAGGGTGTTGCACAATCGCACGCCATCCACTACTTACCGAATCCCCCACCTCCCACGCCCTAATATCGCTTTTGCCTGCGCTGCTTACTGGCGAACTTTCGCAGGGCAACGGCCAGAAGTTCCGCTACCAGGCCATCGTCATGATGGGCGCATCCTACACGCTCCACTTCCCCTACGCAACCCCGCCTGAGCTGCGTATACAGCTCAACAATGTCGAGAAAGGGCAGTCTCTGCGCATCGGTATATGCTATCCCCCCGGCACGTCCAACTTTGAGGTGCGTCGGGGCCTCTACGTGGATAACTTCCGCGCACCCGGCACGTGGGAGTCGTCTGCGGCGGTCCAGAAGGCAGGGTCCCTGCAGGACGCGGCCTTTCTATCTGGCGATGCATACTATTTCGACAGCGGCGCCCGCCTGCTCTTTGTGTCGCTTGTCCAGCGCAACGTGCGGTCGGACTACTGGAACTACTGCCCTCCGGAGGGATGCGAGCAGCTGTTTGTGCGCGCCACCATTCCCGCAGGCTCGCCCATCACATCCGGAACATGCATTGGCACGGCGTACCCGGCATACCAGGTGACTTCTGGCCCGCTGTTCGATGCCGCCCTCACTCCCCGCGGATCGTCAACAGCGGCGTCGTCGCCTGGGCCAGTGGTCCCTACGCCCTCGTCGTCGTCCATCCGGCTACCCGCCCCCTCGACATCTCCGACTGTAGCTCCGCCGGGGGCTGCCTCAAGCACTGCTGTGGCCCGTTTGTCGTCGTCCACTGCGGGTGCGCCGGTGGTCCCTGCATCGCCCACCTCCGGGTCGGTTGCTATGGGCAACACTTTCTACCTCACAATGGGCCAATCCCTGGTCACGTCTGAAGGAACGTCCGCAGGCCGCGTGACTCTGCCGTCTGCGGCAGGCGCGCAGCGGGTTCTGGACCAGCCGCCATCGGGGGCAGTCGTGTTTGCGGCAACCGGCCTTAACGGAGCCGTGACTGACGCTGCGGGCGCTGCATCATTCCGACTGGCGCTGGACGCCAATGCGGGTGCGGGGGCAGGCACGCAGGCGTCGCTTTCGTTTGATTTTGACGGCGACGGCACGGCGGACCGCGTGGAAACATTCTCGTATTTCCCAACAGATGCCGCCCCTGGGTTTGAGACCTACTCGTCACAGAAAGCCACCGTGAAGGTTGTTGTTGCGGGCGCATACCGTGCGTTTGCGAACGGTTCTCTCAAGCTCTCACTATGGACTGCCATTGGGAGCGCCTCGGTGGATGTGGGCGTCGGCGGCGCAGCACTGGACGCGACGACATCATTCATCACCCTCCCTTACTCATTTGGCGCGCCCGGCCCCCGCCCCTCCTCGTCCTATCCGCCTCCACCCCCGTCGTCGTCGCTGCCAGCAAAGTCGTCCATCGCCCCGTCACGTCCCCCGGCGGCCGTTTCCTCCGCGGCGCCTCAAGCGCCCGGCAGCGAATGGACGCTTGTCTGGAATGACGAGTTTGACGGGTCTGCGCTTGATTCGCGCCACTTCGACGTGGAAGTGAACTGCTGGGGAGGCGGCAACGGCGAGAAGCAGTGCTACACGTCCAGTGCCGATAACGTTGTCGTGAAGGACGGATATCTCTCTCTAATTCCGAAATACTATCCCAACGGCTATCAGGGCGTCTCGGAGGCCAACGGATGTACTCTCAACAACGAAAACTCGTGCACGTGGACCCAGCCGGTGACATCGGGTCGTGTGCGGACACTGAAGGCTGTGGATGGGTCGTGGCTGTACGGGCGGTTTGAGATTCGGTAAGCGTTGTTATCGTTACTCTTTTAGGTGTTGTTTTATGATGTATTCGGAGCCATCTAAATTTGTGTGAGTAGTCTCTTACTGCGGTGTCCATTAGTCTATCCGAACACCATCATCTCAAATATATACACCGTCTTTTTGTCACTGAAACTGCAGTGCGAAAATGCCCCGCGGAGACTATCTATGGCCCGCCATATGGATGCTTCCCACCGACAACACGTATGGAGTGTGGGCTGCGAGTGGCGAGATTGACATTATGGAGTACCGGGGTCAGAAGCGGACGGTGGGCGAGCACACGATACACTTTGGCGGAGCATGGCCCAACAATGTGTACCAGGGCAGCGGCCCCGTGGATTACGGCGTCGATCTCTCGGCCGACTTCCACACCTACGCCGTGGAGTGGACTCGGGACGGCATCACGTGGTTTCTGGACGACAAGCAGGTCCATTACGCGAGCCTGGTGCGCAACTTCTTCTCTGGCAAGGGAACGAGCCCGTACACCGCCGACCGACAGCCGTTTGACCAGCGCTTCCACATTCTGCTTAATCTCGCGGTTGCGGGCGGCTTCTTCAATGGATACCCTGCGTTCGATGCGGCGACGGCGTCAAAGACATGGACACAGCCATTCGTCGTTGATTATGTTCGCGTGTACCGTTTGGCACAATGCTTCAACGCAAAGCGTGACGGCGATGAGACTGACACTGATTGCGGCGGCACGAAATGCGCCCCGTGCTCGGGCCGGGTTGTTCCGCCGCCCGCAGCCACGTGCACCGATGGCCAGCAGAACGGCGATGAGACTGGGGTCGACTGTGGCGGGTCTAAGTGTAAGGCGTGCACGGCCGTCCCCGCCGCCGCCGATGCGCTGCTCTTTGCGGTGAATGGAGCGCTCTCGACGACCCGCGGTACGACCATTGTTCCTGTGCAGCTCGCCTCTTCCAACGGCGCAAACCGTGACGGTGCCATTCCGCCTGGGGCCGTATCGTTCGTCGCCACGGGGCTGTATGGTGACATGAAACCCTCGTCGTCTCTGTCCTTCAGTCTGTATGTGGACGCACTTCAGTCGATCGCGGTGGGTGTGCAGGCTGCAATGCAGTTCGACTTCAACGGTGACGGCATCTGGGATCGCACGGAAATATTCAAGTACTTCCCTACGGACGCGGTGATGGGCTATGAGGAGTACACTGAGCGCGTTGGCGTGCTCAAGTCGACCGGGTCTCTCTATGCACCGCTACGCAACGGTGCCGTCCGTGTTTCGATATGGACGGCGATTGGACGCGCGCCCGCACTCGTTGCGTCGGGCGATCCTCGGCTGCTTGCGTCGCGCGTGATTCTGCCGTACACCTTCAGTCCCGCTCCCAGTGCGCCCGCCGTGTGCCGCGCGAAGGCCGGGGCTGCCACCGGCCCCCTCTGCGACGCCCTCCGCTGGGCATGCGGCCAGATTGCGTGCTCAGCCGCGCGGTCTTCGTGCGACGCCGCCGTCATCCAGCGCAACGCAAACTACGCTTTCAACGAGTACTACCAGCGCGACAAGAAGATAGGGGCAACGTGCGATTTCTCGGGGACTGCTGAGCTGGTGACGGTTTCGGTGCAGCAGGTGACCGCCTTTGATGGCTACTTCCTGCGCTGCTCGCTATATGCGGACCTCGATGGAAATGGTGTTTTCGATGCGGACGAATTTTCCGCTGTGACGAACGAGCGCGGCGTCGCTTTCATTCCGCTGCCGTCGACGGTCGACGATGTCTCGATAGTGTTTGACTCTGTTCAAGGGGCGGAATGCGTGGACATTATGACCGGACTGCGCCCCCTCATTCCCATTCGCACGCGGCGGCAGTGGCCCGTTGCAAATGTGCTCACGTCGGTGCTTGCTGCAATGTGCGAACGTGGCGACAACGAGACGTCTGCCGCACTCGCCATCGGAAAAGCCATCCTGGGAACTGAGAGCGTCGATGTGAGGGAGTATGACCCGATGGCTGCGAAGCATGCCGCTCACTTTGGCACATACACGGCACTGTACTCTGTGGTCGTGCAGTCGTATCTCGTTGGCGGTGCGGCGGGGAAGCTCTCTCGCAGGGATGCCTTCGAAGGCCAGGCTGGTGCAATGTCCGCGATCCTGGACAGAATCGCCGACGCCGTGGATAAGGCCGTCAGATCCGCACAGCCCGCGCGCATACTAAACGACAAGGACTTTGTCGCTTCGCTCGTTTCCGCCGCCGTGGCGGGTGCCGGTGGGCAGATTTCTGACGCCGTCGCAAATGCAACGGCCGCCGCCAGCGTTCGTCTTGCGGAGTCGTTCACATTGGCTGCATCGAGCGCTGAGAATACGGACGCGGCGCTCAAGTCACTGGGCGCGTACGGCGTGGTCGGCCAGGACTATCTTGTTGGCCTCATGAAGGATCTTGTGGGCGGGAAGCTCTCTGCCGGCGACTTCCGCGCGAATACGACGGATGCGGCACTTGCGGAACAGCTGACCGCGGCGCAGGCGTCACTTCCCACGTACGGCTGCACTGACGTCAATGCCGCTAATTACGACGCGCGGGCCACTGCTTCGGATGGCACGTGCTCGTATGGCTCCACGAAGTCATCATCCGGGGCTTCGTCCGCCCTTGCGATCGGGCTGGGCGTGGGCATTAGTGTGGCAGCCGCTGTCATTGGCGTGGCAGCATTTGTCGCCCTGCGTAAGCGGGGTGGTTCTGGACTTCGTCGTAAGGACCGCATGACCGAATCGAAGCACGAGCTGAACGAGCTGTCCTACAACAGGGATAACTAAACACGCCTGAAATGACCAACTGAAGTCGATTTCCGAGAGTCCATCCGCTGGAGAGTGACTGTGACGCAGACTGTGTATGTCATTTTGGTCGTCCGGCGGCTGGTCGGAAATAAACTGTAAGCGTGTGATGTTCTACGCAAATTCGGTCAGTGTCACGGTCTTCCTCTCATTTATTTAGAGATGCATCTGGCCTAGAGCGAGGGGGGCGATTGTCGAGGCGACCCCGAGTGTGTGCACATGAAATATCAGTCTGCTCAATATTCTTCAGCGAGCAATTATGGAATTATTATAAGTCACAGTGTTAACAACATCATGGTCATCAGTTCGTTCTATTTCATACTGTAGCACTGCAGGTGAGCTGTCTCCCCTGGCATCGATATCGAATATCAATGAAAAGCTGTGAAAATGAAAACAATAGGTAGCTGTTAGACATACTCCGAATGCGGACGGAATCCATATCGGAGAGCCGGGGAGCCAGTCCGATTGGTGGATGCGGCACCAGCCCGGTAGTAGGCACATGTTCACCAGTAATGAGGACGGCTGTCGACGGCCATGCCACTTGAACTTCGTCGTTACCTCACGTGGGATGGACCATCCGATGCAGTGGAAGTGCACTTAGACAGCTCATACACGACCACATCCACGCCGTACAGTATGCAGGCCGAGTCTTCTCGCTTCTCAGTCAGCACTGCTGAACTGAAAGATGCATCACTCACAGACCTTATCGTGGACGCCGGGTATGCGACTGATACTGTGCTCGCACACTGAAGCTTCCGTCACGTGCGTCGACAGGCAGTGCATTTTTGGCGATTGCAATCACGACGAACTGAGGTAACTGCTTACCACAGTCCGCCGCTTCAGTCGGCTGACGTTTCAGTGGCACTGACCAGGCCACGCCCCCTGTTACGTCTATTTGGTCTGCGCGCGAGTGCTGTCATGCAGTGAGACCGGCGCCTTCAGACTGGTCCGAATGCATGTCGACGTGGTCTTGTATGGTGTACTGTGAGCCGTGTTACACGCATTACACGATGACTAATATGCACTTTCAGAGTCCGGTGGGACTGGCCAACCCTAGTCTAACCCTAGCCTGAGTGACGCTATCAGTTGGGAGTGACAGTAGTGACTGGCAGCGAATTGGCTCCAGGCGGCCCAGTCCAGTCTGATCCGAGGATCCAACGTGCTGTGACCATAAAATGCCATTCCAAGACTCAGACTCCTTTGTTGGATATCACGCGACACACAATGGAGGAAGCAGCATTCGTCCTCCCGGACGACACACTGCTATCTGCATTCCTGAGCGATGTGGCCTCAGTGGAGCCGGACGGGAAGCAGACTCAGCCTGCAGCCACGGGCGGATGGCAGGCCGATGCCTTTCAGCCGACACAGGCTTCCATCGAAACCACACCCACCCCCGCACCTGTCCAGACAACACCCGCCGTTCCCCCGCAGGCCGCATCCAATCCGCATGCAAATGCCGGCTTTGTGTGGACCTCTGAGTCTCAGATCACGCGCATCTTGCGTCCGGGTGCTGCATACAGAAATCTCAATCCATTCGACGTGCTGCTCATTTCGCACAACGCCCTTCAGGATGACGTCAAGAAACAATACAGAAAGGCAAGGGCGTGTGCAGATACAATTTGTGCGTGATAGCACGACACATGTGTGCTGATCATTGCCTGTAACTTGTTGCAATCGCACCTTTGCGCAGTTGTCGATCCTTGTCCACCCCGATAAAAATGCGAACAATCCCAGGGCGCACGATGCATTTGAAGGTAAGACGGTCTTGCGTGATCTAGTGATGCGTGGAATGGAAATCAATAGCAACTCTTAACTTTGTGTTCAATAGCAATGAGCGCGCTCGCGTTGTGTATATGAGTGTGCAATGGATGGGTGTCCTTATGCGTAGGGCCGGCAGATGTGTGTGTGGTGTATCCATGGAGTGTGGTTTGCGTGTACGTGCACTTGTTTGCTTGATCTGTGTATGCGGTAGGATGTATGTATGGTGTGGTTTGTGTGTGTGTGTGTGTGCATGTGTGTGCGTGCGTGTGTTTGTTTGCTTGATCTGTGTATGCGGTAGGATGTTTGTGTGGTATGGTGTGTGTATGTATGTGTGCGTGTGTTTGTTTGCTTGATCTGTGTATGCGGTAGGATGTTTGTGTGGTATGGTGTGTGTGTGTGTGTGTGCGTGTGTTTGTTTGCTTGATCTGTGTATGCGGTAGGATCTTTGTGTGGTATGGTGTGTGTGTGTGTGTGTGCGTGTGTTTGTTTGCTTGATCTGTGTATGCGGTAGGATGTTTGTGTGGTATGGTGTGTGTGTGTGCGTGTGCGTGTGTTTGTGCTGGGTGTTGGGTGTTGCCATATCAGTGGAAATTCAATCTTATGAAGTTGGTCCCTCTGTGCAACACAGCTGTCAACAAGGCATACAAAATGCTCGAGAACGAGGAGTCGAGGGAAAAGTGAGCGCACGCATCAATTCTCATCATTCTGTGGGATGCATAGTTGTGTTGAAAGTATTATAAGCATTTTAATGTGCTTTTTTCGGATGTTGTATGAGTGTGGCTTGTGCACTTTGTGCGTGTATGCATATTGGGGTGTCCAATCCAACGTTCTTGAACGTCGTGTCCTCGCTATTTCAGTCCATCTCCAAAACTTGTGTGCAATCTCCTGTATCCGAGTGTGCATATGTGCGTCGACTGTGTGTCGTCGTGCACCTGGTTCCGTATTTTCGTATTTTCGCGTGCATTTATTTGAGCACGCCATTTATGAGTGAGCGAGAGTGTGTGTGTGCGCTTATGTCGGCCTGTGTTGTGTCTTTTCTTTTGGTTCTTGTTTATTTCTGCAATGTGTTTGTGCGTGTATTCACTTTGCAATGCGTGTGTGTGTGGACTTACGCGCATGCATTTAAATTCCATGAATCTGCAGATGCGAGAGGCTTGTGAATGACGCACGAGGCCGTCTGGACAATGAGCTCGCGTTGAAACGCCGCGCCGTTGCACGCGACCGCAATCTTGTCTTCAATGGCAAGATGCCATCTGCCGGTGAGGATGATCCGATGAAGGTGCAGTGCCTCGTCGATGAGGACCGACACCCGGACGAATACGAAAAGAAGCTCCGTATTATGATTTGCAAGGCATTTGCTGACCTGGAGCAGAGGTGGGATATATGTATTATTTATTTTTTTGGAGGGGGGGGGGTTGTATATATGTATGGGTGTGTGTGTGCTCGTGTGCTGTTTATAGCATTTGTGCAGGTGTATGTGTGACCTGAGAAATCTTATGTTGGCTGGTGCATCCATTTGCAATCGTCCGATATAAACGCGTGTGTCCCCACGCCCATGCACACGCACCATGCCACTTCGACATGTAACAACAGGCGCCGTGAGCTTGACATTCGGGAGGCCACTCTCCGCAAGCGCAAGCGTGAACAGGAAATAGAGGAGGAGGAGAAGCGCAAGAAGGCGGCGGACCACAAGAAGGACTGGGAAGAAACACGCACACAGCGCGTCTCATCGTGGCGCGATTTCGCAGCGGGCAAATCCAAGTACGTTTTGTGTCATTCGCATCCATGTTCCACAGACAGTGCCATGATTGCACTCTGCGCCGTACTTTGTACTTTCGCATGATAGGTTCCACGCGCACAATGCGAAAGACGGTCACACACCCATCTGACATGAGCCCGACATATCTGTTCTGGCGAACGTGCATCATTTTGCAATCACACCAGGAAATCATCGGGGCCGCTCAAGCCACCCTCTCTAAGAACCGAAGCGCGCACACTCCCGAAATGAACCGATATTTTGAGCGCATCCTTGCATCTTAGCCCTTCAGTATTCAGACCGTGGCGTACCTTCTGCGCTATGACGGCGTGACATACGCTTTGAAAATCACGTTGGCGAAATCGGCTTGATCAAAGAAGCGCATCGAATGACGAAGATTAAGTTCGTGTCGCTTTTTGACACGAGCGGCGTGGGCTGTGGTAGAACGACAGAATGATGCATTCTCCGCAATGGGCCGCCAGTAGACGGCCTGATCATAATTTGTGCGCCGTATTTGTGGTCATTGACTGGTGCGTAAGAATGAATGAGACGAGTACATTGTCTAACAAGGGACTTGCAATCCAGTACGCTGCAATGACGGTCGGCGCGCACAAGTCAGTTTGTACTGATCTGCCGCTCGGTCTGTCATGCACAATATCACTAACATCTCTAAATCGATTATGCCGCATGATTACATATGGTGTGCACACAGCTGCACATGACAAATAATTAAGTTACTACTGAGATTCATAAATTTCAGCCGCAATGTTCTGTGTGCGAAACCATTACGCAACGGCACATAAGCGGGACACATAAATGTGCCGAATGCGGAAACCAGTCACCGACAGCGTCAGCCTTCAAACTCGCCAGTTTAGTGAGGCGGCGGAGGCACCATAATACGTGCCGCGGGTACCTACTGAATCTGATAACGGACAATTGGCTGCAAAGAGAGCTGTAATCCTTCACGACGCAGCACGTGCTCGAAATCTGGCAGTCGACGCACAATGCACTCGCTCGTGCACTCTGACTAGTGTAATAACACGTTGGGCGGCGGACTGATTAAAAGCACGCGCCACCCTCACAATTGAAAAGAATACAGTACGTATATATATATATATATATTCGGCGAGCCCGCACTGCTGCAGCACCAGACGTGTCATAGGTTACACAGTCGCCGCTACACTGCCGGGCAGTCATACACGCCCCCTAATGCGACCGGAGTTGGCGCCACCAGCAATCGCGCCCTCCTGCACTTTCATATCGCAGCTGATGCCCTCGTATCCCTCCTCACAAATGCATCCTAGAACAGAGTGACAGCGACCGTGGCTCGAGCATTCACGCAGGCCCGCGATTTCACGCCACAGCGTCGAAAAATCGTTCGCCTGTGCTGTCCACGGCTTCTGGCGGCCACTAAAGTGAAGCAGCTTTGCCTTCGTCATGAGGTCCTTGTTTACATCGTCCGAACGTCGCCAACCAAGACCGTCAAAATTCCATTCCCTGGGGAGCTCCGTCCAGCGCCCAGCCATGGACAGCAGCAGAACGGGTTGCGATCCAAACGACCACAGTCGCTCCCGCGCATTTGAATCAATCCAGTATTCCGCCTCTGCTGTCACGTTGAGTGCCTGCCAACGGCCGAGGTCGACGGCGTACACGCCTGCGTTGAAGGTGGCGTCATCATCCCGATAGGTCCGGTTGAAGCGCTTTTCGAGCTTGGTGCGCACCAAATCCTGATGAAACAAGTGCCCAAAAACGTTAAAATGGTGCGTTGTAATGTATGCGGTGCAAATCGAAATGTGTACCTTCTTTCTTACAAACAAAAGCGTTAGCATCAGTAAATCACACACTACTCACACTTTTCTGTCCAAACAGAGTACCGTAGGTAGGTGATTCGCGCTTGACAGCGGCGAAGAGTGTGGGCATCGACTGAACCACCTGCCAAAGCCCCACAATGTCCCCGCGCACAACAACATCCGCGTCGAGATAAATAGCCTTGGTCACAAACGGAAACATTCGCGCAAAGTAGAATCGAGCCAAGTTGGCGTCGCTTGCGAGATTTCCAAAGACAGACTTGGCGCCATGCACAGTGAGAGCATGCTTAGCGTGCACGCGGGCGTTGAAGTGCCTCAGCTCGATAATGTCCTTCCCCTCCTCATCGTATTTAGCAATTCCGTAGCACTCGAGCATTCGCTCAAACGGAATCGTATTCTTAAGGCCGTCATTTGCGAGTGCAATGTGGAAACGAACGCGCGAGGGATCAGGGGTGTTGCGGCGCACAGACTCGATGACCGCGAGGAGCCCCTTGTAGTGCTCGGGGTCACCCGCAAGTAAAATATCGACAACCTGCCCCTTCTTCCACTTTCCACCCTTCCCACGTGATCCAAGCGGAAGGCGTCCACCGGTACCATCCGCGGCCGCTTCAGGAGGGGCGGCAGCGATAGCATCAACCGCAGCAGCCGCATCGCCACCGACACCGCTCTCTCCATTGCTATCGGCGTGTTTATCTCTCTTCTGAGCGTCCACAATGCGATGCTCCCGTGATATACGTGTCAGCTGCTGTTGGTACATGTGGTCGTCAATCAGCTTCGGCCGCCGATCCATTGCAACTTGAACATTAACAAGCCACGGCGGTCGCATCTTGCTCGCATTCATATCATAGTCGGCCTCTGCTGGTTTCTCATCGATCCGTGCAACATAATTCAGCACAGCGGGGGGCTCGGGATCGTCCGTCGTGAAACTGTCGCTCTCAATTGCCTCGAGTACAGAGCGACAATGGCGGCCGTCGCCAGTGAATCCGGGGAGGCATTGACACTCGAACAGACCCTCCGGAACGTACATGCAACGTGCACGATGGTGACAGTCGTGGGATCCGGCGGCGCAGTGATCGACATCTGGTGTGCCAGGCCACAGGAAAATGGTCGTGATCAGCATATTAAAACGTAAGTCCAACGATTACACGATATTGTTTGTTGTTTTTCGCTGTCGTCTCATGATAAACCCATGGTGTTAGATCTGATTGGCCACTGACAGACAAACTGGTCAGAGCCATGTCACAAAGTAATAATGTTGTAAAAGAGCCAAGCGGTGCCGGACACTCACGGGCAATGTAGAATCCCTCGGTGACATTGCCAGTCCATTGTTTCCACTCCGATCGCGGGGTCCCAACAACAGTCTTGAGCCGTCCGTTTGTGTTGAATGCGCCACAGTCGGGCGTGCTGTCGCAGAGTGCCTTGAGCTGCGGGATGTTCCTCTCGAGTCCATCGGCGTGCTTGAGGTCATATCCGGGAGAGTCCAGGAACGGTATGAATGTGTAGCTGTGCGGTAATGGGAACCGTACAATCAGACACGTGAGCTGGTTATGCGCGGCCATGGCGCTAAGAGGACAAACAAGACATGCCACAGTGATGCGGAATATGAACAGTCGTGTCGTTTCGCAGAAGGGCAAAGAAAAGAAAGAAAGACAGGCCCACATCACGTCCTTCAAAAAACACAAGGCGACACCTACTTCCGTGGCGGTAGAGGTGTTTTGAGAAATGGTCGCACTCGCTCCAGAACAGTTGGGTCGGTCGGCAGCCCATCAGTGTCGAAAAGGGGTGTGCACGATATTCCATTGCCAACATAGCCATCTTTGCAAACACATCGAAACTTTGCAGGACCGACGTGCATGCATTGTGAACGCTCGTGGCATGCATGGATGTCGCGCTCGCATGGGTTAATATCTGGAGAACCGGTTACGAAAAGGAATACGAGACACACGGCGGATTTGTGTGAGTCAGAGGGGTCAGGATTAGTCCAGCCGACAAACGCAACGCATGGGCCCGGCATCAGAGCTCGCAACAGCGCCGGATTTACATATATGACTTCTGAAAGAATCGGTGCAATGAGTCTACCGATATTCAGACTGTCACTCGAACGAACACAATATCGAAAACTATTATTGGATGTAGTCTCAATTGGTGATTATAGTCGACGGCCACAATCAAACCTGCGACATATAAGCCTCCCATCCCGGACGAGTTGTATGACCTCCATTTGGCCTGCGACTGGACATTGATCTTGAGGAGGCCGTCCGTATTGAACGCCACACACATCGGTATGGCGTCACACATCCGCTGCATCTCAACGGGATTACGCGCGTGGCGGATGCTTTGGATGACATCACCCCCACTCGAGTCACGACCCTGCCAGCGTCAGTAAAAAGCAACAAAGCGTGGCGGTCGGCAAACAAAGATCAGGCCGAGCTGAATTAACATAACATTTTGATACGAGACAAAGGGACGGTGTGAAGCATTCAGAGCTGGCCGCAACACAATGCCACACTGATTCTACGAATACGCGCCTTGTAGAAGGTGAATGTCCTCGGAGACCTGTCAGGCAGGGCGATCTTGTGCGGATCAGCCACTTCAGCCTTCCACCGGTCATAGTCGGCGCGCGTGCGGACAGTGGTCGCATTGTTACTTAGCGAGGTCACCATCTCAATGCCCGCAGAATGCATTGCACGCCGCTGCTTCAGCAGAGCCTTGATGAACGCAGGGCCCCGCCGCCCACTCGACGTGCCGTTGTCACGTGCAAGCAAATCGGCGAATTCGCGGTACCAGTCTGCAAAACGGCGTACACCCTCCGTCAAAGGTGTGAGGGGTTCATATCCAAGCGCCTCGGTTGTTTCTGTGACATCTGCGGACGTCTGCACAACATCTCCCTTTTGAAACGGCATGAACCGTCGGCGCGCCTTTTGCCCGAGCTCACGCTCGATCTCCCCAATGAGATACGACACAGTATGTGGGTTTGTATTCCCCAGGTTGAAGATGCGGAATCCTCCGGCGATCTTCTTGTGCACTGCCGCGATGACACCGCGCACAATGTCCGTCACGTACGTGAAATCGCGTTTCAGATTACCGCGATCGAATACATCAATCTCGTCGCCCTTCCAGATGGCATCGGAAAAGAGGTACATGGCCATGTCGTGTCGGTTCCATGGCCCATACACGGTGAAAAAGCGGAGACCCACGAGCGTCATTCCGAATCGCACGTGATAGGCATGCGCAAGCAACTCGTCGGCCTTCTTGGAGGCGCCGTATACACTTGTCTGTCCGTCGGTGCGGTCTTTGACGGAATTCGTCGATTTCTGCGAACAGCGCACACACAATAATATAAATTACCTTTCAGTTTTGTGGTAGAACGTGTAAGCACTGTGCTGCAATATTTGGTATTAGTGCAAACCGCCAGAGAAATGTACTTACGACCCTGCCTCTAGCACACTGAACATAAAACAAAGAGCAGACCTCTGACAGAATCATGTCACACAGACGTAGTCGACTTACCGATGACATGCCATACACGGACGAAGATGATGCGAAAACAACTTTGGGAATCTGCCCGCCATACATCTCGGGTGCTTTTCGGGCCATATCGAGAAGACGCGCGAAGCATCGCACGTTTGCATGTACAAATGCGACAGGATTAAGGAGGGAGCTGCGAACACCAGCGAGAGCGGCGAGATGAACGACGTGCGTAAACTGAAACCGCCGAAAGAGCATTTCCATCAGCACCATGTCGCACACGTCGCTGTTGAAAATTGTGACGTTGTGGGCCTTTAGTTGCATGGCGCGTTCTTGCTTCAAGATGCCATCAACGTCAGAACCACCTGAGAAGTTATCGATGCCAATAAGACGCACTCGAAGATCCCGCGAAAGAGCGATGGCGGCATGCATTCCGACAAATCCGGCGGCGCCCGTGACAAGAATCACAGACGACGCTTTCGCTGCCGCCGCATCGCGCTGCATGTGGGGATTGCTCTGCTTTGCAGCATTCGCAAGCCCAGTACAAGTGCATAGTATGCACATAATAGCAATAGATGCGGCCGCTAAAGCGATATCCCACTTGAGTGGATTTCTCCGTTGTCTATGAGATGACGCCATTTATCCTGGCTGACGGACTGGCTCAAGTCCTGAAGGCCGGCGTAGCGAAATGTGGTCGGTCCACTCGAGCGAGGTTTTGTGAGTGGCCTACCAAAGGGCGGCGGAATCGCGACTGCTTTCACCCGAGTATCACAAATCAACGAATGCGTAGCTCATGTGGAGAACCGGTTTTGAGCATCGCCTACTCGGTGGACACAAAATGCCGAGACTTTTCACAACTTCCGGACCGCGCCCCCGCCGGAAACTAAGACTGCACGAGACCGCCGGCCCGGGCTGCGCGTCACGGTCGACTGACCGGCCGAGTGGTAAAGTGCGTTTCGTCGATCTCCACGGAACAGCCTTGAACGGTCCAGATGACTTTGTGGGTCAGCGGTGCCGGGTCGAGCTGCGCGAGCATACGTGACGCAGAATAAATTGACACCGTCACAGCAAGGAGTCAGCACAGAGACAGATCAGTGCTGACAGGCCGCGGAGCCGGAGCAGGCGAAAGAGAAAAAGAGGGAGAGAGCGCGTATGTGCGAGGGAAAGAGTGAGAAATAAAAAAGGGCACATGAGAGAATCTCTGTAAAGTCATGCACGAGCCCAATTTTTGAACGTAACGCCTGAAATGCCCCTTTTGAGAGTAAATTCCCCAATCCCGATTTATCCCCAGAGGTGAGTCACGCGACAATATCCAAATCACTGAGTGCCGGAGTTGACCAGCGCAGTCAATCAGACTCGGGCTGTCGCCAGCCCATTCTCCGCCGCCGAACTGACTGGAGTATGGGATAGCAGATGAGAGCCATGCTCTCAGTGATCTACTGTGGCAGTGCAGGTTCGTTGATGACTGACAGTGTCGTAAGCACAACTGTCATGGGTCCTATTCTGCCGGACGTGGCCTAGACTGTCATGCATGCCGTGCTGCGGCACGGCGCCGGAGGCAGTGCAGCAAAGGTGCATCGGCTCTCGCTGCTTACTGTCATGAACTGGCATCGGTAAGCTACACCAGCCGTGAGTATATTAATGCCGGTTGCAACTGAAATCAATAAGTCGGGCACAAGCGAGTCGGCCGTGAATTCCGTACCGCCGGCGGCAGCTGCATGGACATAGTATATGCCAAGGCATATAATAACTAATTAAGATCTACGAAGAGCGTGAAATTCGACAGCAAACGGACCGAATACTCTGGTTGGGATTCCAGAAGGTGATGCTGGAGGAGGCCGCATCAACGAACTTGTAGTCCCCAATGCACTTGGATCCCGTCCGCTTGAACGCAACAACACCGTTGTACATCGCAGCAGAGCCCGACTCATAACCCAAGTATCGCTGATCAGTCCAGAACCACTCGTTATCGGGAAACACAAAGTCGACAGCCACGCCGGAAGGACTCGGATTGCTGCGACTGCGCAGGCACAGTTGGGTAAGCTCGTCTGATGAGCAAACGCTGAAACCCTTATCCAAACAGCCCAAAACAGAGGCTTGGTACGTTGCCAAGTCTTGGATCGCACTCAGGACACAGAACGTCCCGATTTCAACAGAGTTGGAAGGACACGAAAGAGTCTGTTAGGATCAGCGCGAGCCAAAAAAAGCAGGCAGTTATTTGATAGTAATTGTCACTTATTTGATAGTAATTGTAAATTGTTTTTTTAAAACGCAGCGGTCACTCAATCGAGCCACAGTACCTTGAAGGTGTCATTCTGGAACAATGCGACCCTAGCTGCGAGAGCTGTCAGCGAGTCTGCAACAGGCGCGCCATTATGAGGTTCCGACTGTAAGTCGAGACTCAACATAACATGACAAAGTGACGGTGTGCGGGTACTGCAGCTTTATCTATTAAGCCGGCCTCAGTTAGCACAATTAAAAATACAAGATGCGAATCGGTACGCTGTGCCGGTACCGACGGGATGGGGTCTTGTACTTGGATGTAATACTGACTTTGCCGAATGTGCGGACTACCGATTTAGTTAAAGGAATGGCCATTACTATTATAGGAGGGTATGTATCGGCGCAAGTAAACGATGCAAGCCGGCAAATCTAGTAATCGTGGCGACCCCACTATTAAGCCACCGATCGCAAGACTGACATTCAGTGTAATACTAGTATACAGCCGAGTATATATACCAAACTGTTTCAATAGCAGATTATACATTTAGTTCAGTGAATACCGTACCTGCAAGCAGTCTGACTGTGCTTTCAAGCTGCTCGATTCTTTTCGACAGCGTCCGAATCGTTGCGCCATCAACCGAACTGTTGAGCAGGATTGTACCCTGCTCTCCCGCATCGAAAATAAGGGTCTTGGCAGCTCCCCCACCGACGCGGACAGCCGCAGAATCATCGGACGTTTGGAATGACAAGGTCGCAAATTTTTCGGCGCCCACGGCTTGGACGGAGACAACTGTGTAAATGACCGCGGCCACGCCACACAGTATAATAACCGCACTCAAAAATGGGGTCGACCTAGTGCGCCAGGACGGAGCGGCCTCGCGCTGCCACCGAGAGCCCATTGCCAGCGAAGAACGGTCAGCAGTCCCGTCGGACAGCCCAGCGCGGAACTATCGGTGCGACTGGTATGCTATACTCTAGTTAATACGTCACTGAATCGGCTGGTATAACTGTTAGCGATTACGACACTCTTCTAAATACGGGGTCAGTGTCGGACCAAACAACGTATAAATCCTGTCATGGAATCGGCCACCGCGCCCCGATGGTCCGGGTGCCGATGATCATCATGCCGATGGCTTGCACGCGCCGGGGGTGCTACCGGCCCACTGAGGCGCCGGCGCCGGCAACCGCGGTCGAGGCCGTCGGTCACTGATTACGCAACCGAGTCAACGGAGCAGTGCCAATTGCCGAATTGGCGCCGACGACTGAGTTGGACTGCCAGTCCTCGTATCAAAACAACGTCACGTGACCAGGGCAAGTTTCGGCCGGCCGGACCGCCGGCTGACTGTGTCAGTCACGTTGCGGCCGACTGCCGCCGGCTCATCCAGAGTACCCCTGCCCAGATCCTCGGGCGGGCCGACGGCTGAGACCAACACGTTCGACAGCTTCCGTTCAGTCGGTATCCGTTATGAGTTATCGCCGTTGGCACGCGTTTCACAGGTATAGATCCAGTTATTTTAATTCCAAAATTGCGCAACGCGGCACTGAAAGACATGCATTATACAATTTCAGTTGGGCCACGGAGGTCAACGTGGGACAAACGGCAAACGAAAAAAAAGACGACGCGCGAATGACATTGGTTAAGAAGAGACGCGATGCACAGAAATATAGAGAGCAGATTGTCAGTAAGGTCAACAAATAAGCACCGGCAACACAGACACTGTCGGAATGCCATGGCAGTCATTTCCGGTATCAATAATATAATCGACGCAAGCAAAAACTTCACATCAAGCACGTAACAATGCCGGACGTTATACACGTAGTAGCAAAGATAATGCCCACGTGAGCCACACGGAAAGACAACCTAACCATGAAAAAGGTAGGCGTCATCATACTGCCACAATTCAGTCGCAAAATAAATGCGGATTAGACCCAAACTCCGATTACATGGAGGCACAATCAACAACGAAACTCAACCGCTTTCAGCGGGCAGACGGGGCGCATTGCGACGGTTGCCAGGGGACGTCACCCTCCCTGACGACGGCAAGACGGGCGATGTGCGGCTGTCCACGCGAGTCACATGCCCACCCAGATCCTCATGCCCCGTCAGACTGACTAGCTTGGGAATGTATGAAGTCCGCCGTCCAATGGCTGTGTACGTTGTCTTCTCGACATCCGTGGCGCTGTTGTTGGTGCGTACGCTGCTGGCGCCCTCCCAACGTTGCTTGCGCCCGGGTGTTGACGGACTGTCTGCACCCGCGCTGTTACCCCGGCGCCCGACTTCCCGAGGGAGTGGACTGGTACGCGGTGTTTCATCCGGCTGCGGAGTCCACGCCATCGGCGGTTGCGACATTCCAAAGAGGGCGCCCAGTGACGATGCGTTCCACAGGGGCGTGGGCGTCGTCGACTTGGGCATGGTGCGGTGACTCTTACCCTCCGCATCGTCCAGTATCATTCGCTGCAGCCGCTCGTTCTTCTCCTCGAGCTGACCAATGCGGGCGGTGTTTGTGTCGACAAGCCTCTGGACGGTACTCACGGCGGGGCTGGTCAGGTTTCGCTCGAGGGCTACCCGGTCAAACTCTTCAACCAGCGGGAAAGCCGATCCGGCGGCAGAAATTTGAATGCGCAGACGCTCGATAGTCTCCTCCAGATATGCTACCTGGTCCTCCAGGTTTCGTCGCGACTCCTCGGTTGACACAGACCGGCGCTGTGACACAGCGTTGCAGGAGGGAGGGCAGGGTATCAGTGCATGTTGCAGGCCAAAACAGAAACAAACAAGAGTCGAAAGAGAATTGAGCATAGGCATAGTACAAAGATGGTATACAAGCAACATAAAGTCATTGTAGTTTTGTCTTTGTCTCCACAAAGTATGACAATTCTCACCACTTCTTCGTCCATGCGCGCGCGCATTCGCTCCATCTCCTGTCGACTGCTTGCTGCTTCTTTCCTGCAAAAGTCGGCGTCCAATGCAGCGGTGGTGCGTGCAAGCTGAGTCTTTTGCAATTCAGCCGTTGTGTTAGAGATTGAGGTCATCAGTTCCTGTTCACGTGTCCGCCATGCTGCCTCCGTCGCATCGATCGCCGCTATGCGACTTGTGTATGAATGGACCTTTGCTCGCGCCTCTTCAAGCTGTGGCAAAAATAAAATAAACAAAATACAACATACATGCGTAAGAGTGTGAAGGACAGCGTGTGAGTGTGGTTACAAAAGAGTAATCGCACGCATCGAGGGATCAAAACGGACATCGAGGTTGTGCCCTCGAACAAGTTGTACTTTTACAAGCATTTTCTCATAACAGAACAAAAAGGACAGCACATATTTCAATTGAGAGTAGCGGGTACACGCACTGACAAACACACGGGGTGGCACGTACCTCCGCATCTCGCGTCCTCATTTGAATGCGCAGGGCGTCGCGCTCCCGCACGGCATCCTGAAGCACAACCACCCGCGACCCCTCGTGCTCAATCATCGAGTGCAGCTGCTTCAACTCGGCCGTGAGGGTTGCAATCTGCGCTCGCTCCTTTGCCACGGCGCTGTCCGCGAGGTCTTTGAACGCAGCAAGCTGCGCAACAGCGTTGTCCGTGCACTTTCTCTCCTGTGCAATTGCAACCTGGCGCCGCTTTTCAGCCAAAACGAGATCCTCCGCGTTGTTCTGCCGCAACCGCGCCGTTTCCTCGGCGTGTGAGCGTGCAACAGTGTCGCGCGCCTCAATTGCCCTCTGGAGATCACTCTCGAGGCGCGCAACCCGGAGCTCAAGCCGCTTTCCCTTGTCACGTGACTGCGCGAGGTCCGCACGGAGGCCTTCAATGTCCCTCTCACGTGCCTTGATGTAGTCTCTAACGTGCTCAAGCTCCCTGGCGTGCAATGCAAGCCAGCTGACGCCATCGTCCACACTCGGCACGGGATCATGACGTGCACTCCCACTCCGCGCTCGCGAGACCGGGCGGGACGGTGGGGTGGGGCTGTCACTTGTTACTGTGTCCGCGGTCATCGTTCCAGGGACGGCAAGTGCGTTCGGAATGGGAGGCGGTTTGATGGATACTCTTCGTCCGCCGGCATCAGGCTTCTTGTCGTCGACGGCACCGGGCGCGGACGATGAGTCCACATCCGTAGAAACGGGACGGATAGACACTCTCCTCGCAGCATTCGGAGACTTCTCCAGGACAGCAACGCTCTGTCTGTCGTCGGGCGTGGCCGTATCGACCGGTTTCACAGACGCACGCCGTCCCCCTGCGGCACTGGGTGGTCTCTCGTCAGCATTGGTGTCGGGCTTTAGGGAGGAGCGCCGACCAGTGCCGCTTGTCGGACGATCATCGCTGTCGGGCTTTACGGAGGAGCGCCGACCAGTGCCGCTCGTCGGACGATCATCGCCGTCGGAATCTGTTGTCCGAAAACCCGTCCCACTTTGTGGCCTCTCTTCGCCGTCCACGGTTCGTCGAATATCTGTCAAGGAAGGTCGCCGCACATCCGTTGCCTTCGAATTTCCCGTAAGCATGTCGGCGGCGATGCGTTGAATCAGAGCAATCTTCTTCCCAATGTCAAAGCACATTGGGCAAAACTGACCCATATCCTGCGTCTGCGTCGCGACATCACGTCCCGGTTCGTTGACGTCAAGCTCCCCCTCGGTGTGCAAGTTTGACACGCCGACGGCAACCGGTGGAATCGTGATCGACACATTCGTCCCAAGCTTCCCTTCCTCGCGCTTAGTCAGCACCTCTTGCAAGATGCGCACTGTCTCGTGTGCTTGTGCGGCAAGCCCCTCCGCTTCCAGTGCGCGTGCTTCCAACTGCGACATCATTGCGTTGCTATCGGCCGCACTCTTAATCATATCTGTCACGAGGCCACCGAGTATAGCAATCGGCTGCATCCTATACGTTCCATCCGCCGCTTTTGCGTACGCCGCCATCTCACCAAGCGACTTTTTGTGTCTGGTGGCTTTGGCGGCCCTGTACACGAGCCGCTCGGCAGAGTGAATGATGCGGTCGATGGCGAATTGGAGAAGAGCAATCTTACCAAGGTAGGCGTGCTGCTCATTGGCTGCAATCGAGTGACGTCCAAAGACTGTGTCCATACTGACGGAAGGCCCCGTCCGCCCCCACAGAACCGCATCTTGCGCCGTTTTACGCCGCGAAAACGGCCATTTCTTCTCTTTGTCTGTGAGTTCGTCAATCACATTCTGCACAACCGTAACCTCAGTCCGGAGCGAATCTGTGTATGCCTTGTAGCGGTCCGGTTGGAATCCCACAGGAAGCCATTGAGAGCCGACGGAATCTTTGTTTGCGGCTGCAATGGCCGCTGCTTCTCTGAGTACATTGATGTCTTCGAGAGAGCGCGACTTTCCTTTCGGGGGAAGCGCACTCCCGCTTTTCTTCTTCATTCGACGGCTCTCATCGGCACTGCGCCGTGCCCACGCATCCCGGACTATCGTAATCAACAGATGCGTCTGTTGCCCTCATGGGGATATTATGCCTTCTGAAGTGGCGGAAGTGTTGTGATGCGCACCGCCATAAAGTTCGAAAAAGTAAAAGCACTTCCAGCGCTCCGTTCAATCACACTCTCTCACGCGAGAAAAAAGAATGGGCGGCGTACCTATCGCCGCGATCAGTCCTCTTTGTACAACGAAACAAATGTGCTCTTCGAAGTGCATGGTAAATGGTATAAACGAGGGTTCTTTTGCCACTTTTCGCAAAACTGAATTGAATCAATACTATTGAAGGGGGGTGCGTGAAAGTTTGAGAGCCAAAGTGCGTCATTTCAAACCCCGATCCGTTGCTATGGACAAGAGATGCTATTTATAAATGTCGACTGCTCCAAATGGGGCAATAGTCGGGCAGTCGTTCCAGACAAAGACACAATGCATCCGTATTAGGAATATTTCGGGGGGCGGTGGCTGGCTGAGACAGTTGCAGTCACTTTGGCACTATGCATAGAATGGGTTTTTCCAAGGAATGGGTTTCTCTCACGCTTCACACAATGGTACTGTCAGGAAGTGGGACGATACGTGCGCTGATCGAGGCACGCCATTGTCGTCACTTTGCATGGCAAGCATCGCTCTGCCACAATTGGTGTATATAAATCAGTCTTGACATTAAATTACATGAATTACGACACGCTTAGGGATCGGCTCAGAGTCACAGATAAAGCAGCCACAATATCCTCAAGCGAGTCAAGCGTAGATCTCTGCAAGTGATAAAAATGCATCGGCATGAAAACATGCTTTAGTGATCATTGCAACATTCTTGCACCGCGGTAATGCCGTAAATGTGCATGAATCACCCATCAGTTCACAAGAAGATGCACACCTCCAGCTGGACTGTTTGCAAGAACGAAGAGAGCAGCTGATCCTGTGCCGCAAACGTGCGTGCGATATCGGCGCGAAGCTGAATCAATGTGTGCATGTACATGCGGTTGTTAGTTTCTTTTTTTTCGCGAAATTGCAGAAGCTACTCGTAAAATACAAGCATATGACGCACAGATAGACATGCATACCTGCGAGTTTCTTGCCAGAATGGATTTGATTGGGGCATCTGCTGCTAAGTCGTCTCCGTCGTCGTCAGGATGTGTCAATATGCTCACAGTGCTTGCCATACTCATTCCAAGACCCGAGTCCGGACGTACCGGGCTGAGAGTGCGTGCCTGTAATCCCTCGTAGTCGCGCGAGTCGCCGCGCTGCAACATCCCCTACCCGACCGAAAAAATGAAGTTCAAAGACGACACAAGAACATAAACAAAAACAACATTAAAAAAAAGAGGAAGAAAGATTAACATCATTGCGACGCAGAGCGTGCTTGATTATGCCAATGAGCGGAAAGATCCCAATTGTTTTGTGATGCTCGCATGGAAACACACGTTGGCAGGCACGCACACACCCCAACACAACTTGCCTTTGTCGCCGTCCTCCCCTCCCTGCTGTCTGCAGTAGACACATCCGCCCCGACATCGTCGTTGTCCATTCGCTCGACAAGTACCGTCGGCATTTCAGAATCGTTGAGAGCAGTTCTGCGTGGGCCGACATCGTACAGCGGCGTGGGGGCGGGCGCGTCCTCAGCATCCTCAAGCTCACGCCGCAGCCAATCTGGGGTGTCATCGTCATCTTCACGCTTCATACTGCCCGACGCCGACGTCCGCGTCCCCCCAGATGTGCTCCCAGTCGCACTACGTGACGACACACGTGACCCAGATGCCTCGCTCACGACCGTCGCCGCGCCATCGAGCTCGTCACGGAGCCAGCTGGGGACGTCATCGCCCTGGGGGTCGTCATCTGCGCCAGTGCCGTCATCGCCATTGCGCGCCGCACTGTCTTCCTCCGTCATTTCCGTAATGCGGTCAACACCGCCATCGTCTCCTCCATTGCTTCCACCATTTCCCATCTTCGAATTGACGCTCATTCGCCGCGGTGTGCCAGATGCCTGGCGTGAGTTCTTGGCGAGGGAGGCGGCCTTGTGCAGGGAGGATGCGGCATCTGCAATCCGCGCGGCGCTGGGTTCGCATCCACTGGCAAGAGAGCTGTGGAGAGAGGTTGTCTCTGCACTTCGTTGAACCACCCTTGACGAGACGGTTTGCTCTGCGAGTGCGAGTGCGGAACACGGTCACATTTTCGGGTGACATCAGTGCGTGGAGACATATGCTTACATTTTTGAAGGGTTGAAAAGGGGAAAGAGTGACTATTGTCACTGAAGTGGATCAATCGCCACGCACGAACACACACAATCACCCACACGGATACACAGACATATACACATGTGCACATACAAATAATAAGCACATACACACATGTATATGGGAACGCACAACACACAAATGCATTAATACACATATGCACGCGTACATATACACATATTTATACACACGTAAACGTGTATACAAATGAATACACAACACGCACACCCATACAGTTACACACACACACACACACACACGCCGCACCTGCAATGACCAGCGCGCACGACTGCCCACACGCAACACCCGCCACAATGTGAAGCGATCCGAAGATGGGCCGCGGAAGTGAGCTATTGGCTGTCCTCCCGTTGCCCAGGCGACCGTTTTCACCACGACCCCACGTATAGATCTCGTTCCCTGCATCATGGCGACAATGCAGCAGACAGCATGATGAGCGATGACATCGCGTGTTTGTATAGTATTTCTTTCCAACATACACACACATACATATCATGAAATAATGTTGTTGCTCAAGACACACAAATTAAGCGTAAACCGGATAAGAAAACACAGCAAGGTACAGAATATAAAGTACATGACAAATGCACTTCCACACACGAATACTGAAGAGCAGCACATGGAAACCACTCACCATTACAAACAGCAATAGTAAAGTCTTCGCCGCACGACACCATGCCCACTGGTTTTCCAAGCAATGCGTCAACGACATTCGCCTTTCGCCGGGTTCGCGCAGAAGACGTGTGTCCAAGACCGAGTTGCCCGCACCCATTCGCACCAATTGTTATCAGTTTCCCCGCAACTGTGGCCAAATTGTCACATCCATTGACACACACACACACACACAAAAGAGAAAAAAATGTGAAAGGAGGGGGGGGGGGTAAGAATATGGCACCAGCAGAATACACTCGCGAATGCATTGGAGTAACCAGGCAAATGAGACAATCACATAATTTGAAGTTGTAATTTTGTATCGCGCAAACCATACATCATACATTAATTTCAGCGCCTCGCAAAAAGACCAATGAAATACGGAATCATGCGGACAATTCGTCCGCTTTGGTCACACAACAAGGCACTCTTGCAACAGCTCACCACCGCACATAGATGTACACCCCTTTCCTCTGCTCATACGCGCGTCCAATCCACCACACAATATTCACATCGACACCGATACTGTTAAACAGCAAGGACATCAACCACACCACACACAACACAACCAACAAATTACGATTAAAGGTAAACGCACCGTCAATTGCGGCGGTGTGCGACACACCGGCGGATATATCACGAATAACATGTCGCCCGAGTGCGCGGACTGGCATAGGTGTCATGGCATCCTCCACAGTGTATTGCTCTTCAATTTCCTCCTGTGTACGTGCCTTCTTTGCAACAAGAAGTCCGCGCTCCCTGTCGACGCCGAGTTTGTTATTCTCATTGCCACCGCACGCAAACATGCGACCGCCGACGCACAGCATGAATGTGCAGTCACGACCGCACGAAATCGAAAATACGCTCTGGTTACCCGGGACGTGAATGCGCGTGGGTGTGCCCCGAGGCTCCTCATCTCCAGTGCCGAGTCGCCCGTTCTCTCCGTTGCCCCATGTGTATACAGTGCCATCTGCGGCAAGAGCGACCGCGTGCTCACTGCCACAGGCAATGCTCACAATGGGCTCGGTGGTGTCAAATACTATTTTGACGGGGCGCTCACTGCAGATCTCCTTTCCATTGGGGCCGAATGAGCCGAGAAGTTGTGAGTCCTGCCCAAGACAGCCCCAGTAGTCTGACCCGAACGCATACACTTCGCCCGACGTCGTGAGACAGAGAGTGAATGTATCACCACAAGCAACCTTACGCACAAGAATCACAGCATCGCTCAGGGATTCGACCTGCACTCGTGTCGCAAGTGCATGCGCATATATTTGTATTGTATGTGAATGCAGTTTTCGTGTGTGTGTGTGTGTGTGTGTGTGTGTGTGTGTGTGTGTGTGTGTGTGTGTGTGTGTGTGTGTGTGTGT
>CALSCR010000634.1:0-16033 GCA_943704495.1 Pigoraptor chileana
CCGCCCCGGTTGCACGCCGGCCATTCTGCAAACCCACCCTGCTTTGCAAGCCAGCCCTCGCGCACAGTGATGTTGGCGTCGCCTTCTTTCCTTTCGATGGGCGGTAGGGCGGCATTCAGTGCGGCGAGATCCATTTCAGCGTGCTGCAAGGCACCTCGGGTGCTCGAGCTGTCACAGCTGTCACTGTCGCTTCTTTATATGTCTTACACACACTCACTGCTAACTACTGGGGGTTCGACAACCAACCAAACGAGAGACAAACTGATATGCCACCACGTGTAATAAACGACAGCACAATCACAAATACTGGCGCTGTTCGTTCATGTTTCACTGTCAGTAGTGTTGCCCACTAATATCCGCACGGGTAGTCGGCATTATTGTTGTTGATGTAGATTTGTTGCGAGATGTCGGAAGGTCTTGAAAATTCCACCGTGCATTCCGCGCCCGGAGAAACTAAGTTATGAAGTTGCACCGCCAACGGCATTTGGAAAAGCGTCGCAAATCTAACGTGGTAAACAGATAAATTTTTAATATCTTCTTTGTGTAGGGACGTGCCAAAGAATGGTTGTCTTGCGCTGTAAAGTGGTCTTGGTTGGTGAGTGTATTTGTGTTTGTCCCCGCAATGGCTGTGTTGCGCGAAGCACATGACTTATAATCGCATGCATTCTGCAAACAGGCGACGCCACAGTCGGCAAGACTTCACTGACACAAGTATTTCAGGGCGACTCTTCTCAGTTTCCAAAGACATATTCTATGGTACGTCGCAAACTTCGGCTCAAAGGGTTGGCACTTTGCCCCCTCGCTCACGCATCGACTAACCCCACTACTTTTGTGCCGTAGACTGCGGGTGTCGACCTCATTGTAAAGACAGTCGGAATTCCGGAAACGAAAGATTCCGTCGAACTTTTTATTTTCGATACGGCTGGTCATGAGGTCTATTCGGATGTCGTCTCGCGCTATGTGAGTTGAACGTTTACATGCTGTTTGGCGAATGTTACTGTATGCCAGCGCACATACATTTGGATGCGTTAAATATGACATGCGAGGAGCTCTGCATTGCTTGCCACAGTGGGCGGAGGCGGCGGAGGTCATGATCGTGTATGACATGACCAACAAGACTTCCTTTGATAACGCCTCAAAATGGTACGATCGCGTTCGCAAAACGCGTCCGGATGGCGGCATCAATGGTGAGTGCAACTACGTGTTGCGTTGGTTGAACTTGTGCTCAAAGCATTGAACTGACATGCTTATGGGCGTTGTGTGTGGCAGGCATTCTCGTTGGAAACAAGAAGGATCTTGACGAAGTGCGTGTGGTCAAAGAAAAGACTGCAAAGGAGTTTGCAAAGAGCAAAGACCTGCGATATTTCGAAACATCAGCGGTTGGTTTCCTTGAATGGCGTCAGCTGCACTGGTTCTCACCCGCCTGTTTCGTGATACACAGCATTAACACTGGACTTTTAATGGGCGATAATCAATGTATCCGCGCAGCTTTCTCAGACAGAGGTCGACGCTCCCTTCATTGAACTTGCCGAGATGTTCTACCGAAACTATGAGGAGAAGATTGAGCGATTCAAGGGCCTTGTGTAGATCATGCGCAAGCCCACTCGTAATAAACGGTCGCATTCATCGCATTGTAGTGAACATCGGATTTATTGGCTTCAGAAGAAAGAAAAGGCAGAAACCATAGATCCCAAGGGCAAAAAACGAGCAAGCAATTACTGCTCCTTCTCGAGGTCGCGCTTGCGGGCGCCCTGTGGAAAGAAAAGGAAAAAAGACAGGAAGTCAGCGTCAGGAATAGGCATTGAAACAAACAGACATTCGGCAAACAATGCGTATGGCGCTGCGTTGCTATCAGAAACCCACCATGAAAGCCTTCTTCTCCTCCACGGTCTGGAAGCGTCCGTGGCCAAACTTGGACGACGTGTCGATGAACTTGAGGTCGATCTTCTCGAGGGCAGAGCGCTTGGTGTGGACGAGGAGAGACTTGCGGAGGGTGAGGACGCGCTTCTTGGGTCCAATCACGCAGCCCTTGACAATGATGAAGTCGTTGTTGACCTCACCATAGTGGGGGAAGCCGCCGAGAGGGGTGATCGACTTGTCCGTCAGATCATACTCAGTCGCGGCGTTGTTCTGAAATTGAGAGGATTACAGGTACAAAGACTACGAGTGAGTGCCATTGTACAATGCAATAACAAAAAAAAGCAAAGCAAGCATCCACATTCACATGCACCTTCCCTTCCTCAGCTCACCTTGATGACCTTGCCACCCTCGGTGCGAATAGCATCACCGATGCGGTAGATCTTCTTGTTGCGCTCAGTGCGGTGGAAGTATCCGTGCTGACCAGCGCGGGGCACCGTGTACTGGACGTTGGCCGGATGCCACGCACCAATGCAGGCGACCTTGCGGAGACCCTTGTGCGTCTTGCGGGGGAGCTTGCGGGTGCCCCAACGCTTGGTGACGCCCGTGAATCCGTGACCGCGGGTGACTCCAATGACATCGATCATCTCATTCTGGGCAAAGACGGCCTTGATGTCAACCTGCTTCTCAAAGTGCTGGACAGCAAAGTCAACCTTGTCGGCAACGGAGCCTCCGTTGACCTGGATCTCCATGATGTGTGCCTTCTTCTGGCCGAGCTTGACCTTGCGCACCTGGGTGTGCGTGATGACACGGACGACAGAGCAATACTTCTTGATGCGGGCGAGCTCGCGATCAATCGACTTCTTGCCCTCCTCCGAGGTCCAGCGCTTGGCGTACTTGGTGAAAGCCTTCTTCTTCGACTTGTACCACGTCTTGTAGAAGCGGCGACGGCACTCCTCGCTGAGGTGCTCCGCCCACACAGTCGTGAGGGCGCGGAGGCCGCGGGGCGTCTGGACATAGCCGACAACACCAACGACAACCATCGGGGGCGTCTCGATGATGGTGACGGCCTCGACGATCTCCTTCTTGTGCGACTTGGAGCCGGTCCTGTCGAGCTCGCGCACAATGTGCGTCATGCCAGCCTTGAAGCCCATAAAGGCAGTAAGGTGGCAGGGCTTCGTCGCATCATCGCGGGGGAAGCTCTTCACCTTTCCCTTATGGCGGGCCGCACGCTTGCGGGGGAGAAACCCAAGGTTGCCGTGGCGAGGCGCCTCGAACTTGCGGTGAGACTGCAATTGGACAACCAGCAAAAGCAAAATGAATCCAGACGCCACAGATATGAACTTATTCTGTAATTTCATCACTCAGCAACAACTGAGCATGCCTTATGTTGAACAAGTATCACAAAATTTGACCAGTTCTCGTGACCTTCAAACATATTATCAGAGAATCCCGCATCGCAAGCAATTACGACCACCATCAAACAAGATGAGATGCATACCATGGTGGAGATATTGCCTGAAAGACCAGACGATGCTCGACCACGATGGAAATAAGAGGAAGAAGCCGATGCATGGAAGGATGCTGCCCTTTCTAGCTTGAGGTGATCGATGGATGGATCCGCGTAATGGGCTCGGGCGTGTGGTGTGTGTGTGTGTGTGTGTGTGTTCGGAGTGTGTGGAGTGGTTGCAATATGTGAATACCCCGGATGATCCGTGTCCGGGGGGTGCAATTTGGAAATCAGGTCTCAAACTCGGCATTTTCGTGAACTCAATTTCAATTCATTCTCAGCCAGTTCAGTTTTTGAAAGCACTCTGAAAACGGGAAAGCACAGAGATGTACAAAGAGATGCCGATGTTTGCTTGAATCGTCAGAACAAAACCTGAACTTATTGTGGCTGAGCGTGGCGCGATATAAAATGACAGACGACGACAAAATCAAAATTCCTTTTGCGTCGTTTCGCTTTGAGACGGGCCGCGAATATGTGGAGAACCGGGAGACGGTCGACCAAGAGCGGCTCATTTCGTACGAAATGGCGCGCATTCTTCGGGACCGCGTGCGCGAGTGCTACCGACGGGAAGGTGTGAACCATATGAAGCGGTGCTCGCAGCACTACGCAGCATATGTTCGCCACGTGAGGCCGGACCTTGTCCCTGGCGCGCCCATAAATGACCTTAGTGAGTTCGGCTTTGTTACTCACTTTTGTGCATTTACTTTTGCCACGCATCATGTTGATGGTATACGCCCACCCTGACAATATACTCTGCAGTGTGATATCTTTGTTGACACGAGATATTACTTGAATTTTAATTGATGATACGTTTCTTACTGACTTTACCCTATGCATCACAGACGATATTGTGAAGCCACAATACCCTGCAGACAAGTTTCCTCGGGACAAGTACGACATTTAAGGTGGACAGTGCTGGACTGCTATGGGAATCACGGGACGCTGTCCGTCGCGATGAGTCTCTGTTGTATATATGTATGAAAATTGAAACGCCGCCTGGTTCTCGAAACTGACGTTATGCTCGACCCCACAAACATAATTTGTCTTATCTCATGCCTCGCCGTGTTTGTCGGCCCATTTGTTTTGCGGCTTGTTTCGTTCGGTTAAACGACGTATGGTAGTAAGACCATTGACTGCTAATCAGAGGCCGTGGCCATGACATGCTCGGATAACAACACTACAAGAGAATGACATACGATTGAGAGTGAGACACACCTAAGAAAGTGGCACACATTATTGCCGAAATTAAGACTGTACAAGCAAGAATGAACAGCAGCAAAGTACGCCGCACGCAAACGCAAGCTGCCGTGAACAAGCCACAGCGAAAACGGTCAAGGGAAAAAGCAAACGAAAAAGCGCAAAACGGAAGCCAAACGCACAGCGGCCGCAGCAAAAAAATACACGATTATTGGCGCCGCTGGAAGGCATTGCTGCCCCCACGATCACCACCCGGAGCACCCCGGCCACCACCGCGCCCGCCGGGGCCACCGCGACCTCTCGCACGACCACGAGCGGCAGCTACGTGAGGAAGCAAATCGTTCAAAACATTGAGAACAGCGGCTAATGCTTCACAGAAAAAAGATTGAAGTGAAATACTTCACAGTGCCTGATTTGAGTATAATTCAACAATGGCCTGTGGAAGGCTAACGTACCTTGTGCGCGCAAGATGGCTGTCTTCCCGCCAGTACCTCCTTTCTTTTCTGCCTTTCTTTGAAACATTGGGGCATTTTTCAACATATCGGGCAGAATAAGAAAACGAATCTTCGATCCGCGGATGTAAACGTGCTCCAACTCAGAAACATGGCCGTCGCGGGCGGTCATCTTCACTTCCTGCAGCTGGCTGTTCATATTATCCTCAGCCTCAACAAGGCGTCCCCGATAGATCTCTCCGGACTTGAGTTCAATAGTGATAATGTGGCCCTCCGCCTCGTGGATCAACTTAATCGGAATTCCGATCGACATTTTGAAAGCTTTCAAGGCAGTTCAAAATAACGACGGATAGATTGGGATGAAGGAGCAAAACAGAGTTTTGACCGACCGAGCGACAGACACTTGCTCTTAATTCCAATTCTGATTCTACAGTGTTCACAAGTGCATATCCAGGTATACTCCCAAAGCATAAGGTTGGGGATACGACTCAAATGGGATAAAAGATGAAGGATGGATGGAAGACTATATGGAAAGAAAATTGATTGTTGAGGATGGATGCCTCAACCAAACAAAAGCAAATACACAGCTGATGGATGCTCGTATAGTATCACGTGATCCAGGCCAAACCCCGTTGCACTACCCCGTATGGCATTGGTGAGGCCGTATGCATGGCTCCGTTCGGACCAGTTGGTCAGTCTCCCGCCTTTCATCCTTCGACATCGATAAGGAGGATATTGCCATCCTTGTCATCTTCTTTCTCTTTTGCTTCTTCGGCACTTCCTCCAAAGCATCTCTGCAGCCATGGTAAGTCGTCTGGTATCGGCGATGGTACTGATATCACTTTTGGGTCGCGAGTCGATGGATGGAGATCTAGTTCATATTTCGGCAGTCTTTCATAGGAACTTCGACAAGGATCTTGTCGCTTTGTCGGTTCGAAATCTTAGCGCTCAGCAAGCGCCCATGAAATTTCAATGACATTTGTGGGCTGTGGTTTGTCTCTATAAGGCTGCCATAGTTTCTTAAGGAGGGTTGTGTTTAACAATTGAGGTTGTTGGTTGTCTCGCCATTGTAGACTCAGAAGCGGCGCAACTGTGGGCGCTCCAAGCACGGACGCGGCCACGTCAAGCCCGTCCGTTGCTCGAACTGCGCTCGCTGCGTTCCCAAGGACAAGGCGATCAAGCGGTTCCTCATCCGCAACATGGTCGAGCAGGCTGCCATTCGCGACATCAGCGAGGCTTCCGTCTATGAGAGTAAGTTTGCCTCATTATTCTATCCTTAGAAATACTTTCTCCCTGATCTTTACGATAGTAGCCGCGTTTCATATTGTTGGGGCGTTTTGAATTTTTTTTATTGGAACAAACGATTACGCCACTGTTTTGCCTTTTGAAGGTCTGTTTGGTGTTTGGAAAGTCTCGTGTTCGTTGTCTATGTGTCTATTTGTCACTCTGTGCTTTGTCAATGCGAAGGATAATATGAATTCAACATCTGATCAAAATTCAATGCGATTCGTCTGGTTGCATTGTACTTCAGACTACGCTCTCCCCAAGCTCTACATCAAGATGCAGTACTGCATCTCGTGCGCCATTCACTCGAAGGTTGTTCGCAACCGCTCGCGTGATGAGCGCAAGAACCGTGATCCTCCTCCCCGCTTCAAGCGTGCCGGCCGTCCTGAAGACCGGAAGCAGGCTGCCCCCAAGAAGTAAAGGATGCCACGCGTCGTTATTTTTTTTGCGCCGTGCTCTGTATGCCTTTGTCGTTGAAGGCACGACCCTGTTGTAATTTGAACTGAAGATCCCGAGTTCTCTGTCCTTGGTTTGTCATTGACTTGCTGCTGACTGTTGGCGCAGCTGTGTCACTGCGTGAACTGCTTTGAGGTTGTCCGTTTAGTTTCTGTTGAGTAGGGATGCTTGTTTGCGCCCTGTCTCTTCGCCGATGGCCCGCCCCTCGTCAGCATTAAATCTGCTGTTGAGGTTGTCTTGAAGCTTGTAGGTTGCTGCTCATTCTGGTAGTCTTGAACAGACTGATTTTTATCATTGTCCTGTCAGTGTTGACACATTGACTATTTCTTTCAGCGTCAGATAGTTTGGGGTAATGTGCAGTTGGATATTTATTTATTGAGCATTTGTTGCCGTGCCAGTTTGGATGCGACGCAGAGTTTGTGTTGTCTGTCCACGCCTGTCAGTATTACAACGCGGCATAAGGTTGTGTCCAGCGGTGCTCGTGCTCCGAGCGGTCACATAGGCACAAAACAAGTCGATGAAAAACGTTTAATCCGGATTATCCGGAGTGACTCCGGCCTCGCATCAACAACAAGCCTACGCAGAAAATAAATCGCCTCCATACAGATTTTCATAGCTAATTAACTGGAGCATGCTCTGATTTTGTTTTTCATTCAGTGGGTTTTGGTCTCATTCGGTCGCGATGCATCATACAACACAGAAAAAGGATTTGCTTTCAAAAAGAGTATTCTCTGTGCCCACAAGAAGATCATTTCACATTTTCAATTGCCTGAAAGGCTCAGTGAAAATGGCTGATGCACGCGTTGAGCGCATGAAGAAAAGCGTCGATACGCTGAAGGCAGAGCTCGAATTTCCTCGTGTCAAGGTCTCTGAGGCCAGCGGATCGTGGGTATTGCCGGTTTTATTTCCTTGACGCGCGTCTGTGGAGCTTGTCCGACTTGCCTCGATTTATGACAATACTGGGAGATATTCTGTGTGGAATGCTAGTCATTCTTTGATTGTATACCTACATTTTTGCTCTCGTGTTCTCGATTTAATGTGGTCTACTTTGAATTATAGTTTCGAATGCAACAAAGCCTTCTTGTAATTTGCGTCAGCGTTAGTTGTATTCGAATATTCTGCGGCGATTGATTTTCACACGGTGTTGCTTGTATTCTTTGGTCAATCAGGCTTAAGGAGTTTTGCGCAAAGACAAAGGACCCCCTTCTCCCATCCGTCTGGGGCAAGCTGGAGGATAAGGACAACCCATATGCTAAGGAGCGCGGAAAGTGTGATGTGTTGTAGGCGCCGTCGCGTCATTATCTGTGCGTCGATGCTTTGCGTTCGCTGTCTTTGTATCTGATATGGTACTTCATTGAATACTATTGAAACACCCAAGTGCAAAGGCTGTTCTTTTGGTTGTCGTCCACCAACAATGCTTCACTTGTGTGTGGCTTGCATTGATGAGATTGCTTATTACGCAGCTTTCCCATTTTCATTAATGTGCAAACAACGCGGTGCGCTTAAATGACAGCCGATGCAATTCGCAGTCACATTTAAAAAAAGGCCGCACAGGGCAACGGGTGACTTACAGCTCCTCGTGGCTGTGGTCATGTCCGTGGGCCTGACCGTCCACCTCAACGGCATTCTTCTCAACAAAGCTGGTCAGGTCTTCGAGTGTGCGGCCGCCATCGTAGCTGAGAGACGTGCGGCTTCCGGCAGGGTAGAACTTGAGCGTGGGGAAGCCCTGCACGCTGAGGTTAGCCGCCTCGTTGACGGTGGAGTCCATCTTGGCGATCACAATGTCCGGGCGATCAGCAAACTTGGTGCCAAGCTCCTCCCAGATGGGAACGAGCTTCTTGCAGTGACCGCACCACGGCGCATCTGTGAATTGCGCAAATTAATGCATTCACTGTAGTGTGAGCACACTTTAAATGTACAGCAATAGCACAAAGTCGACTCAACAATGGCGCCCTGATACTCACAGTACTCGACGAAGACGTTCTTCGTGTCGTCGTAGACAACCTCGTCGTGGTTCTTGCCGACGAGCGTCGTAACGGGTCCACGGTTCCAATCCTCGGGGAGTTCAGCAGACATGAGGTACTTGTCAAGACGGCCCTCAATGTAGTCTTCAATAAACTGAGAGAGCGACTGCTCCGTGATCTCGCCAGCCGCGGGACGGTACTTCTCCATGGCATCGACTCCCATGTTGATGAGGCGAACGTCGGGGAGCTCATCCTGCTTGATGCCGAAATAATCGAGAACACGGTGGCTGCTGGACTTGTCGGCATCGACAAAGACAAAAAGAAGCTGGCCTCGGAAGCGGGCGGCAACGTTGCGGTAGATATTAAGGAGGCTCTCGGCGCTCGGGCTCGATTTCTTGAGGAAAACAAGGACGTGCTTCTTGATCTCGCCACCGAAAATCTTCTGAGCGGTCGAGTCGAGGAACTCAATGATAAGAGGAAGCTGGTTGGCCTGCACAAACTTAGAGATCTCCTCCGAGTTGAAACCGCCAGTGAACTCGTTGCGGCCCTCGTCAAACTTCTTAAAGAGGACAATGGCGGGGCTGTCGACCTTAAACTCGCTGGCAATGGCCGCGTCAGAGGTGATGCCAAAGGGAATGTCATCGACGCTGTCGGCAACCTTGATGAAGGCGCGCGCCTCAGCAGAGTTGACATCGCTGAAGAATCCAATCACGGCAACCTCAGCGGACTCAGAAAATTCCTTTGCAGCCTCAACAGTGTCGAGGGTGCGAGCAGAGGGGCCAGTGCGCTTCTTAAGCCAGCTGACGATCTCAGATGCAGTGCGGCCGCCTGCAAGCCGTTGTTAATTGGAGTGAAATATTGTGAGGAGAGAACGATCCAAACGTATATGTTGTCGATATAGCTACCGTAATTTGATTATGAGACAAAGCCGCACGTACCGTTGTACTCGGACTCAACGCCATTCTTGAAGAACTTGATGGTGGGGTAGCCGCGGATATTGAAGCGGCCGGCAGTCTTGGTGTGGACAGTTGCATCCAACTTGCCAAGGAAAATATCAGAGCCCTTAAGATCAGTGGCAGCCTTGGCATACTCGGGCACGAGATTCTTGCAGTGGCCGCACCACGGGGCGTCTATATGGACAATTTAAGTCACGCTTTGTCAGTGTGATTTCTGATCGCGCCAAACAATCGAAGTGAAAATGCCCGAACAGTGACCTAAGACAAAGCGAGGGGGGCAATCAACTCACAGAATTCGGCAAGAAGGAAGCCCTTCTCCTGGACGACGTCGTCGAAGTTGTCGTCAGTGAGGACAATGACGTTGTCCTCAAGCTCAAAGTCGGCGGCGGCGGCGGCAAAGCCGGCCACGCAGGCGGCCACAAGCACAATGAGGGCAGCGGCCTTCATTTTCGTAGTTCTTAGAAAGAAACGAAAATCGTGATTCACAAATGCTAGATCATACGATCTCTTTTGTGCCCTTGCGGTTTTGGCAAGATCCTGTTGTGATCGTCCCAATCTGCGGGTGGGTGTGTCGCACATCACTCAATCGGCGCAAAACGGAATGTTCTCTCCAAACTGGATATGGGCGGGCATAAGGGCCTAGGGCCCCCTACTAAATCATGGTCACGCTCAATAGTATAGAAACTGTATTAGAGCACATGGTAGACTGCTGAGGCGAAATCGCGAATTTAGCAGAGCGCATGAGGCGATCAGTTGGCACGCGCCCATTGGCTGCCGGGAGGGCCAATCAGAGGCGGGCGCGTTACACCCGTTCACTCTGGCACAGGATGGCTGTCGCGGTAGGCGGCGTGGAGCTTGATTTGCGCCTCATGGGCCTTCTCACACTTCTTCCGCTGGCTCTTGCTGACTTCTTTGCCCTCCACATCGTGTGTGGGAATTCCCTAAGAACAGCGCAAGATATATCAGATACGATTGAATGCACACATTGCACAATTAGACAACAACCAAAAGGGATTCCCACCTTGTCGTCAAACTTCGAGTACTTGTCCGTCTCCCTGGTAAACAGCTTTTCCGGAGGAATCGCGCTGAGCGCATTCTTCTCTTCCTGCTTGCGGCGGTCTTCCTCGGCCTTCTTGCGAGCAGCTTCCTCCTTTGCCTCTTTCTGCGCTGCCTCTTCTTTGCGCTGCCTGGCGATCTCCTCAGCACCAACAAACTTTACCGCAGCGGGTTGCCCCTCGCGATCTTCAAGACGTACGCCGAGATCAGGGAGAATACGGTCGCGGACGTCGTCGCACAGGCGGAGAAGCGCCACATTTTTTTGTTCGCGAGCGTTCTGGCGGACAGTGTCGCGGAAGGCGCCAAACGACTGCAGAAACGGCGCCATGATCGATTCCACGTCTGCGTTTGCCTGTTGCGATCCAAACCCGAGTGTGTCGGTCCGTTCGATGAGACCAAACGCAGAAAAAATGCGCGTGACATAGCGGCCAATACTGCCCAGCAACCGTCCGTTGGCTGCCTGCTTAGTATCCCGGAGGTATGTGTTGGTCGCTCCAACAAGCTCCTTCAAACTCAGAAACGCCGTGTGGGTGTCAAAGTTGTCGCACAGCGCGCCGTGGACAGCATCTTGAGCCTCGCGGAACCTGGGAGAATGATCGAGGGACTTGTTAGTCGAGCAGATGCAGGCGCACTCACTTGAAACAAAACGTAAAACGGCCAAACTCACTTTCTGTCGAAATCGAGTTCCAACGATGTCCACTTAATGCCTCCGTTGTCGTTCCCGAGGCCCGCGACGCTAGCCTTGACATTGAGAAAGAATTCCTGTGTGCAACAACAACAACAACCGTGCGAAAAATGATAATCCCAAATCCGTCAGAAACAAAAAGCCGCACGAAATGAACACGTGCACCTGCCTCACTCAAGCATCTGTACACAATTTACACACCGTAAAGGCCTTCTCTAGATTGACGGCATCCCGCATAGTTTCGGCGCTGTAACCGAGCGTGTCGTTCCACTTGTGCATAAGGAACATTAGCCTCAATTGACGCGCAGTGTACAGCTTGAGCGCATCCTGCAAGCGTAGATTAATGCAACGCGACATCACATACATTAGCTTTAAGCCCTTTTCTGTTCACACACTAAACACAATGGCCCGTTGCGCACCTGAATTGTCTGAAAGTTCTTGAATGACTTCGACATTTTCTGGCCATCAATCTCAAGATGGCCAGCATGAAGAAAGTAATTTGTCCACTGGTTGCAATCGTAGTGGGCCTGAAGTGATAGAACAATCAGCAATAAAAATGCAGGATTCAAGTCAGTCTCTTCCTATCGACTCTAAAAAACGCGAAAGAAGATTGCAAGAAACCAAATGCACTTGTCAACAGGAAAGCAGCAAGAAGACGATGCAAGAAGAGCAGAGTGTTGTCTCACCTCGGCCTGCGCGAGTTCATTTTCGTGGTGAGGAAAGCGCAGGTCGATGCCACCGCAGTGAATGTCAAGAACGCTTCCGATGATCTCACTACAAGAACGGCAATTTAAATTGAGGGTTCACAGTCAGCGAGTCTCTAATGCAACATACCACGCACCCTAAAACATGATATTCATCCGCAGCTCAAAAATTCATAGCAAGAACATGCTCAGCCAACCTTGCCATTGCGGAGCACTCAATGTGCCATCCGGGACGCCCGCGACCCCACGGCGAGTCCCACGCAGGCTCGCCCGGTTTCGACGCCTTCCACAGCGCAAAGTCCGTCTTGGAGCGCTTCCCTCCGCCAGAGCTGAGCTCACCCTCGCCCTCGGCAAGGCTGGTGAGATTGCCAATGGATTCGGGCATGAGCTTGCCGTATGCATGCCCCTCGCTGCCGTCAAACTTGGCCGTGTCAAAGTACACAGAGCCCTGCGCCTCGTAGCCGAAACCGCGCTGGACGATCTTGTCCACATATGCTACTATTTCGGGCACGTACTCGGACACGCGGGTCAACACGTCCGCGGGCAGAACATTCAGCGCCGCCATGTCCTTGTGGAACTCGCCTTCCCAGTGACGCGCGGTTTGCACAAAAATTTCATTGTCAGTAACGTCTTGGCCGTGCTTCTTGTCAAGATAGTCTGCCAGGGGATCGCGCGCACCCGCAAGGACGGATTCTACCGTCGCGCCGGAGGCCTCCGTCGCGCCCTTGGCAGCTGCGATGGCGCTGGCGAGAACGCCAACTTTCGGGTCTTTCGGGTCAGCCGCCTGAAGCGCATTCATTTTTGCCTCGTACGAGGGAAGCGCCTCCCGCACATCCGCAAGCACCTCCTCTAGAGTATGCTTTTTCTCCGAATACACAGAAAAAAGATGATTGCGGCGTGCACGCAGGATGATTTTGTCGTCAATGTCGGTGATGTTCATGACCCACATGACTTCGTAGTTGAAATATTCAGTGAGAAGACGCCGAATGATATCGAAAGTGATGTAGGATCGCGCATGACCCATATGCGACGCATCATACACGGTGGGGCCACACGTGTAGCAGCGGACAACGTTGCCCGACTGAGGCACGAATTCGTCCTGCACAGAGTGATGGATCGAATCAAAAGGCAAAGAATGGTCAGCAACACAAGAATCGACCAATGGTCCCACGCACATGGCTCCTGCCCCTGATGGAGCACAATGATAAGTGGCATGTGAGCACGCAGACCTTGTCGCGAGTGAGGCTGTTGAGAATGCGGAGCGTTTTCGCGCTGCTGGCAGGCTTCGTCCACGGGGGCTGCTGACGGGCAGACATGACTGCAGAGCGAGGTGCAACAGGCGGTCCCTTGATTTGTACAATCTGCGAGCGGTGTCACCACTGTGGTCTGTTAATGTTGTTGTTGAATATCATAGTGATGAAGTCGCCGTTTAATACTTCGGCGTAATTTGTGCCTGGACAGCCCAGCCCACTGATATGGTGGATGTGGGCGGCAGGCGGGCACGTGTCAGTTGGGGTAGGGTTGCATCTCGGCCCAACCCTCATCATTTCTCAAGGGCTTGCAATGGGCAATTTCGGTCCATGCCGTTCAGTATGCAATCAGTCCAGTTCCTCAGTACCCGTGGCATCTTTCGCTGCTGCGCGCAGGCAAACGAACAACCTTTGGGGTCACCATGGACCCCTCCTCCCTCCTCCCCCCTGTCTCCCACCCCACCGCCCGTTGCGCCATTATGCCGTTGCACCACCGAGTCGGAAATTCCCGACATGACACCAATCCTATGTGACCATTGTGACCAGTTGGGCAACACCACCGACGATTCCGTCACAATGCTTTATAAAAGAGCAATTATTTCTAGCAGCCGCGACCTGACCTGAGGCGCGACCAGCTTAACGCAGATCCATGTACAAGAGGGCACGTCGCTCATCAACAGTGCACAAATGCCAAATGAGGCAGACAAAACACAAATGCTCACTGCCGATTAGGCAATCGAGACAGTGCCGCCAGCCTCGGTAATCGCTTTCTTGATCTTCTCCGCCTCATCCTTACTCACATTCTCCCGCAAGACGTGGGGAAGCGACTCGACAAGCTTCTTTGCCTACAACGACACAAACACAAACATGGGTTCAATTGCTGATAAAACTTCCCATGGGGAGAACAAAAGCCGCACAGAGATGGGCATTCTAGTTCTCACCTGCACAAGATTGATGTTGGGAACGATGTTTTTCACTTCGCGGATGACCTTGACCTTTGCGTCGTCATTCACTTTCTCGAGTTTGACCGTAAACTCAGTCTTTGCAGCCTCCTTAGGCGCCTCGGGCTTTGCAGGACCCTACAGCCGCCAGGGATGGCGAATTCAGTAAGTCGCCCGTTGAAACGCATTGAACGCATGAAATCGAACAATAATCGATACAAGAAGTGGCCAACAGTGCGTGCCACATGAGAGAGAGACTCACCGCAGCAGCCACGGGTGCTGCACTTGCTGGAGAGAAACCGGCCATCACCGGTGCGTCCTTGATGTTCAATGTCGTCTGCCATTGAAGCAAAATTTAAACCCAAACCAAAAAAGCCGTTAGAGTGCAATGTGTCAAACATAGGAGAGCCGCCACACGTTGAAGTGTTAACAGACCTTCAATGTGGACGTGAGCTCCGCAGCTTCAAGGAGAGTCAGCTTGGATATTTGGTCCACAATAGCCATGATCTTGGGATTCGCTCCCTTGGGTCCCTCGGGTGCCTTCAAAGCCTCCGCAGAGTACATGCGGGGAAGAGAGCGACTGCAATGCGATACCACGAGAGTCCATGAGCAGCGCTAAGGACCACACATACGAGACATACATACGGCCCAGTGCTTGTTGGTCTATCAAAAAAAGAATACAACACAACGGCCCACGTGCCCCTCTTTATATTTCTCTCGGCATACAGGCATCTTGTGCAATGCGTGAAGAATGAGTGCGCGCCTACTCACCAAGCCGCACGCGGAACAGCGCCCACAGAGCAAAGTGGCCGGAGCCCTCGTACAACACGAAACATTTTGACAGCGCAAGGTGAGAAGTACGCAAGGATGCCGGCTCATAAACGCAGTGACATAGTGTTGATCGTCGCTACTTATCAAGCTGCAGTGGTCACCACACACACACACACACACACACACACACACACACTCAGGTCACACACACCTGCCTTGCGAGATTTCGCCGAATTTTTATGCGAGATTGCGGAAACCGCCGGGCGTGCCCAACTCAGTCAGTTTAGTCACTGGCGGCGGTGAAGCCAGCTGAATTTGAACGACCTCAACGTAAAACTTTACAAGATGCAATTGAATCAAACCATTTGCATACAGCTATAGAAGATGGGCGACACCGCAGAACTCTTTGAGGGCGATGCCCCTCCAGAGTCCGCCGTCAGCAGCTACAGGTGGCGTACAACTATTTGGTGCACATTTCAGTTATTCTGGCCATACCATTGACTTTTGACTCGCTGAAGCGATAGAATCCATTCAATATTGGTTATACGCATCCGTTTTGACCACCGTGGGGAAAAGGAGAATATTACGCATTTCATGGTCTGCTGTCTGTCTGATTTTTTTTAACACTACTAGCTTGAATCCTTCACCTCTCCCTCTCTTTCTCTGTCTCTCTTGTGGAGTCCGTGGGCACAACGCCTAAGGCACTGACTTGAATCCTACATATCTCTCTCTCTCTCTCTCTCTCTCTCTCTTGTGGAGTCCATGGGCACAGCGCCTATGACACTGACTTGAATCCTACATCTCTCTCTCTCTCTCTCTCTCTCTCTCTGTTGGAGTCGATGGGCTTATGCCTAAGGCGTTTTGAGTACTGAAGGTCTCTCTCTCTCTCTCTCTCTCTCTCTCTCTCTCTCTCTCTCTCTCTCTCTCTCTCTCTCTCTCTCTCTCTCTCT
>CALSCR010000635.1:0-50972 GCA_943704495.1 Pigoraptor chileana
TGTGTGTGTGTGTGTGTGTGTGTGTGTGTGTGTGTGTGTGTGTGTGTGTGTGTGTGTGTGTGTGTGTGTGTGTATGTGTGCGTATGGTGTGCGTGTGTGTGCGTGTGCGTGTGAAGATGAGTGTTCTTCATTGTCGCAATACACCCACTCACTCCTACCCATCATGCATTCGCAGTGTGGCAAGATTATCCGCATGTTGAAGGAAATGGTCGCCGGGAAAGAACTGGTCCGCCCGCTCGATTCGGGCAACAAGAAGCCCAACTATTCCATTTTCGGTCGGATTCGCCTCAAGTAACCGCCAGTCTGCGCCTGATTTGGCAGTGTGGTGCTTCTGAATGCACCCGTTGAAAGAGATGCACAAACCGAAGCACTCATTGGCGAATGGGCTGTTACAAATCTGTTACATTGTATAGACCATCTGTATCCGGTACCCATGTGATCGAACGAAAACGTGAGTGAATATATACACAGACAGCGAGGCAGAACGCAATAAGAGAAGTGTATGTGTGGGATTATGTGCAAGTGTATGCATATGTAAGTGGCCTGCGTTGATATTATATCTGCACGTGTGCGTGAGCGTGTGTATGCGTGCGAATGTGCGCGTGGACTGCCCCACTGGGCATTGACAGTAGGGTGATTCCAAGAGATTGAACGCGATAGAGTTGATATAGTGCCAAAAGCGATGGCAAACAAAGGCACACAGTGGAAGGGGAGAGCACGCGTGTACACACAAACACACCCACACACATCTGATCGCAAAAAAGGCACACAGTGGAAGGGGAGGCGTGTACAAGCGTATGCACTGCACGTGACAACATACACACCGACGACTGAAATAGCACACGCAGGTCACGCGCAAAAACGACTGCTATAGCGCTTTCTTGAGTATGGACTTCGGTTCCATTGAAGACGTCGATGTCGTCGACGTAGTGGAAGAATTTGACATGCGTCGGTGTCTGGACACTGAGGTCGACGGTGCCGCGTTGTCCGTCGGGGTAACCGGTCGGTCAGAGAGTATCTCGCGAAAGAAGGGAATGTGCGACAGAATGAGCTTCCAGACAAGAAACCAGCCTGAGGAGTGGCAGATGGAGCAGTGTCGGATGGACAGTGACGGTCGGGCGATTCCATGAAGGTGCGTGTACCACGTCGCCGAAGAAGCGGCCACGCACGTGACGCGGAAGATATTACGAAATGTATGGGTGTGTGGGTTCGGTGTTTTGTAAGTGGTGTGACCGGAGTGTGTGTGTGAGTGTGTGTGTTGAGTCAGTGCATGATCCTATGTTGACACGGAAGGACGTGCAGGAATGTGTGCATACGTGTGCAAGTGTAGACCCAGAAAAGTGCGCAAATTGTGCGATGCTTACATGTGCGCCAGTTCATTATATGTAATCTCACAATAACGCTCATACTTTGTACACACACAACCCATATGTACAAGCATACAAGCATGCACACCCAACACCACACATGTATAGAATGCACACACACATGCACCCACACCACAAACCCCCCAATATACACATGCACACACATGCACACACACACACACACACAGGCTCACTCACCAATGCCGACACACGCAACGATGATGGCAATCGCACTGACCAACCGCACGACAAATTCGGCGGCAAAAAATAGCGCACTTGCCGTAGCCGACAGTGCTTCGTCCATGTCTAACTTTTCCCCGAACTCAGAAATCAGTGAGAGAGAGACAGCAACGAGACGCGTGCCTTTTCACGAGTGGCGTCCCGATGTTAACCGACACATACGCAGACACGCACGCACACGCACATCACAGCCAGATACGTTCTTGCAAGTGATAATCAATGGCGAATGTGGTGCGAGGATGCGACACGTGCTAGTCTCACTCGGTCGTCCTTTTCTCGCGATAGTGCGCACGGCCGGCAGTTCACGCGTTGACCCGGTGTAAAGTCTAATCAGAGACGCAGTGGAGCGATGCAGTCGCGAGCACTCAAACGATCGATATGGAGCCACGGGCCGCGCATACACACCTCCGCCACCACCACACACGATGCGACAATGAAGAGGTGGACTGAACGCGTGTGCTTTGTAGATTGCCTGTGTTAATGGAGGTGATAAGCAAGGACTATTCCCGGCCGGCGTCACACATCACTCAAATCACGTGACTCAGTGCCAGGCTGTCCGGGCTCAGCCAATACTGATAATTCAGCCCGGCCGTGACGGCGCCGCGGCGGCGGTCAGAACTCGGCACTGAGTGGTCTTCAATAATTGCCCCGCAGCACTCGAGATCAACCTGCAGCACTCCAGCTGACCGAATCCTATGAATAAACAATAATAATGCTCTCAATAGTTCGTGTATTTGAGACAGCAGCGTGAAGCTGCACGCACATATTCCACGCGGCTCTTGAGATCGTCCCAGTCGACATATCCCGTCTCGCCCCTATTCGCGACAATCCTTCCGGCCAGCCTCTCGCCAATGCCAGGCAGCCACGTGAGGCACTCCTCAGTGGCCGTGTTAACGTTCACAGGCTCGGGACCTTCGAGGTGCATGATGCTCAGCTCAGATACGGCGGTGCCGAAAAATGCGCGCAGGTGCTCCCCGCAGAGAAGCAGACACTCGGAGGACTGTTCGCCGCACGGCGCACGTCGGTTCGAACAAAGAACGAGTGTGCTGCGGATGTCCCTCGCTGCGATGGCCTCCTTCACCTTCTCACATTCCTTCGTCACAACCTCAGCAGTGAGCTCCCGACCGTTGCCTTTAGCTTTTTGCACTGAAGCATAACGAGCAAGTGCTTCCCGGTCCAGACGGAACCACCTTCGCTGCCACCGTCATCCTCTTCCTCCTCACCCTTTAGGCGAAAATAAGTGTAGCAGTCTGCGGCACCAACACCGCCAGCCCACACGACACGATCAATGTCGGACTTGTTGGGCTCGAGCTATTCGGCTGACGGTGGAAACGCTGTGTGGTTCGTGCGAAAGACCTTTGGGCCAACCGCGATTCGGGCGTCCAACAGGGCCTTCGGCGCGGTTCCAGGTTTCGATTCCATGTAATGCAGCAACCCGCAGCGGACGGCGAGGAATCGAGCGCAGAACTCCTCAAACGCCTGCCACCTCACGTGTCCGTCCCGCAACTCGGGAATCACGCCGCGAATTTGGTCTTGCAGGTTGCGCGGCATAGATTTCAAAAAGCCCGGATCTCCAACAATGCCGCTCAAAAACAGGAGCGGCAGCTTCACGACGGCCACGACACAATCCCCCTCGTTTGAATCTCCGTCCGAGTCTGCGCAGCTCTCGAGAACGAGCCCCCCAACCTCCTCGAGATCGCCGTACATCGCTCCGCTCGGCAGCTTCTGCGCACGGTGCACACGCCTTTCGAGAAAGGACGCAAGAGTTTTCAACGAAGATCTGGGTATTCAAGTGGCGACTGGATACGGTGTTACGCACCGACGCTAAAACCCTCCAGACTGGGATACTGGTTGCTGCCGTTTTGTTTGCGTCCATGTGTTTCTCACATCCTTCCAGGAAAAATTCGACGACGCGCGGGAGTCCACCCAGCGCCCCCAGCGCGCGACAGAACTCGGGGCTGGTCTTCCACCCCTCGAATCCCGGCATCGAGTCAACGATCTCGGTAACATAACAGCAGGGGCATGCGCGCAAGCCTGTACGGAAAGGCAGATCCAGCGATAATATCAGCAATCGGCTGCGCCGTGGTGCCGGAAAGGACGGAAAAGAATGGCTTTGCCTTCGAGTGCATGGCGTTCCCGAGCACGCGCACGACCACAGTGAGAAGGGCGCGGCGCTTCTGCCGAGAGGACTTTGTCGTATCAAGCACATAGTTGAATTCGTCAACGGCAACTACGAGTGGTTCGCCGTTGCCAAGAGACGTCCTTCATTTTTGTAAGGAGGTCGGGAAGAGTAAGAGCGCAGAGAGCCGCGTCGCCGAACCTATGGCGCAGTTCCCAAGGAAGTCGGGAAAGCCTTGGTCGCGCCAGTACCAGCCGCCATGAAGAATCCGGAGGACGAGGCCGGCCTCCGGATGCGTGCGATCAAATTGTGTCGGATTTTCGCCCTGATTATAAGATAGAGCCACGAACTGCGCGCGGTGCTCGAGCACCTTCTCGAGCTCAGCGACGAGACGGGTCTTGCCCAAACCGGGGGCGCCGGCGTAGACCTCAATCCACCCTGCAGTCCTTCGCTACCAGAGTCTTCTTCGCCGACAACGCAACGTATGAGTCAAACTCAGCCAAGGTCGCCTTAAGCGTTGCCTCGCGGCAGCTAAGCTTCATGCGGCGCCCAACCGCAGGGAGCCACGTGAAAGCGCGCCCCTTCAACATGGGCTGGTGCAGAGTCGCGCGGACGAAGCCGTCGAGGGTTGTGCCGTCGCCAGTGTCGACGTCATCTAAACGAAGCGCCGGAAAACCCTCCGACAGCTCAGCGTTTGCCATTTTTTGCACTACTTCACGGGTAAGAAATGCAAAGAAAGGAGAGAAGGGCAAGTGAGAAAAAGAATTTGTATATGCTTTTTCAGGGAAACTGCCGCTGTTATTCTCCTGAGCGTCGCGTCACACACCAACTGGCTTCAAGTGAATTTCTCCTGATTCATGAATCGTTGAAGTTTGTTACATTTTTAATACTCGTATACTTTCAATAATTGAGCGGGGGTTTTAGGTTCACCTGAGGGGTTTCGGTAAGCCTAAGGTGGGCAGCCTGAAGGGCCGAGGACTGGTGCGGCCCCCCCGCGGCTCATGCAGCGCGCAATAGATTCAGCCAGTGAGTTACCGTGTGCAGTAGTAGGACGGCCCAGCCGACTCTGAGATCGACCGGTCAGCGGTTGATGGCCAGTTGGTGTAAAAATAAGTAAAAAAAAGTAAACGAGGTTTAGGTCCCCTGGGACCGCAGCCGGGCGCTTTGCGTCATTTTAATATGACATCATTCAGGGATCCACGTGACTTGCATGCGCAAATTAAATTCAGTTTAAGTCCCTTGAGTGCCGCGCCCGCCTAAACTCCCTTTCAAGGCGGCTAACTGGCCAAAACGGGCCACCCCGGCAAGGATTTTTCCCTCAGGCAGCCCTTCTGCGATACTGGTGACTCGCCCCGAGAACTAAAAAGATGCACCTCGGCCTGTTGCCTGATGGCCGTGGCCCTCACTGAGCTAATGTTCAACACTCTTTCGCTGATGCTGTGTGCGATGTGGAGCAGCAAGAATCCACTGACATTCCGACGGAAATGAACTCTTGCGTGGCACCTATAAGAGATTTGGATGACACGGGGTGGGTCGGCATGCATGCGTCGCCGGGCCAGTGAATGTTTTGTGTTTATGTGTTGTGTGTGTGTGTATGTGTGCGTGTGCAGTGGTGTGTGTGATGGTGTGTGTGTGTGTGTGTGTGTGTGTGTATTTGTCTGTGATGGTGTGTGTGTGTATGTGTGTGGTGTGTGTTTGTATATATATGTGTGTGTGTTTGCCTGATGTGTGTGTGTGTTTGTATGTGTGTGCCGGTTCGTGTTTATGTTTGTGTGTGTGTGTGTGTGTGTGTGCCAGTGTATGTGCATGTATGTGTGTGTGAGTGTGTGTATGTGTCTGTGCATTTCAACTCTGGCACGAGTTGGAAGTGCACGTGCCGATGCACCACAGCGCATGCGCTTGTCAAATGGGCGTGCCGAGAGCAGAGTTGAGGCATCTCGTCGCCTTTGGCCCTCTGTGCGTGCAAACAATGAAAAACTCCCATATAATACACTGAGTTTATATTAGTGCGAATTCAGCAAGGCAGCAATGGTGAATTTAGCTGATTTTGCGAGACCAATAGACTGGCATCAGATCCTGGTTCTTGTCATTGATGTCAGTGTGTTGTCGAAGGAGTGATAGACTTTTGGCGGTTTCTCGGAAGCGTGTGAAGAATTTCTTTCTGCTACAAGAGTGCGAGGGTGAGCATTTCAGCCAGTGTTTTTCCTGGTTCACGAGTGTACGAGCGAGTTGAGTGGATGCACTGTGAGCGCAATTTCACTTGCAGTGTTTGTCGTTTATGTAATGCCAAGATACGTCGGCTTGAGTGATTAACTGAACTGTGTTAGCGCGTGATGAACGTGCATCAAATGCAAAAGTGTATATAAATGGCCGAAAGCCGTGCCGGCTGACCGTGTCGGCCTCTAGTAGAGTAGTGGGCCCACCCGACTGAATACTAAGCTCAAATGTGAAAAACAAACGATTGTTCTCCTCCGTTGAGTGTGGGACTCAGTATGAGACGTCGAGAATGGGGCTCAGTACCAGACGTTGAGGATCTTGAGGAGGTTGTGCGTGCGGCCGTCCGTTTCCTTTGCATAGTGAATGACCGTCACTCTGTCGCCGACCTTCACATATCCAGCGGTGCGCGCAAATTGTATGGCCTTGTCTATGGCCGCATCCGGGGGATACGCAGACGCTTCGGGGCACACGAATGGCACAAGACCGCGCGAAATGAGCGACTGGCGCGCAACTCGCTTGCTGTGCGTGACAACAAGCGCGGGAACGGGCGGGCGGTACTTGCTCACCCATCGCGCAGTGGATCCAGTGTCACTGAGTATAATGAGCAGCGCAGCGTTCTGTGTGGGGAGTGTGTGTGTGTGTGTGTGTGTGTGATTGTGCGTGTGATTGTGTGAGAGTGGTTGGAAAGACAGCATGCAATTCAAATCCAAAAAGGGTCAGGATGGAGTGTTACAAGAGCATAACCAGTAACAACAGCGGAAATTGGCGATCAAATGTGCCTCACAGTGTGGCGTTCAACGCAGAGCGAAGCAGAAGCACAAGTGCATTAGAGCTGGATAGTGGGAGCAGGAGGAGACGAGCGTGCCATGCGTGCGTGCACGTGACCCTTTTACTGACGCACATTTTCAATGGTCGCGTTGACTGCAGATGACGCCACCGCCTCCGATACGCCCACGTGATGCTTGATACTCTTTTGGTGCATTCGGAACATTGCCTTGTAGTCAATGGCGGACTCCGCCTCCTAGAATGCGTCGAGTGTGGCAGCCACAAGAACCACAAAGAGCACAGTAACAACAACAGCAACAGCAACATAAAAGTCAGTCACACACCACTAAATTCACAATAAATGTATAACGCAAAAAAAAACTAAAACGCAGTGGAAACAGGAGTTTTTCAACAGACTCATGTACAGGACTGGCAGCCAGATTAAGTCATTTCCACCCAATCATGCCCCTTTAAGGAAACGCACCTGGCAGACCTTGCCCATCATGGTAACAGACTCGATTGGATACGCGCCTTTTGCGGTCTCACCCGACAGCATGACGCAATCGCTTCCATCAAGCACGCCACTGCCAACATCTGTACATTCGGCCCTGTGGTGTGTGTGCGTGTGTGCGTGTGTGTGTGTGTGCGTGTGTGTGTGTTGTGCGTGTGTGTGTTTGTTTGTGTGTGTGGTGTGTGTGTATGTGAGTGTACGTGTGTGTGTGTGCGTGTGTATGTATGTGTGTGTATGTGTGTGTGTGTATATGTATGCATGTTTGTATGTGTGTGTGTGTGTGTGTGTTGGCAATCTTAGGGACGATATACCATCATTCTACAAAGTGGAAGCACACTCAGTCGTCGACACCATGCACACAGTACAGGATGCACGCAGACGCACCTGGTTGGTCGCGGGTTCGTGATCATGCTCTCAAGCATTTGCGTGGCGCATATGACCGGCTTCCCCGCCTGATTGCATTTTGCAATGATCATTTTTTGGACGACAAAGACCTTTTCTATCGGGATCTCAATGCCAAGGTCACCCCGCGCAACCTGCGTGCAAAATGATTATATGATTCGGGCGACGCGCGCGTGCGTGCGTGCGTGCATGTGTGTGTTTGTAAGAGTGAATGCGTGTGTAAGTGCATATATTGTGCATATGCTTGTTTGCGCGTGGGACGCATCCAAGGGGAAGAGCGTGTGGGTAAATCCAGAAAACAGCTGCGATACTTGACTTGCGGGCATCCATTCGAAGAACAAAGAGGGTTTCAATAACACATAGTGATCTCCCACACCGACCACTCACATACTGCACACAATTCCACACACAATACTGCACACTGGGCACTAACCTGCCCGCGCACAAAGCAAACCACAATTACCCAACCGTACAATGCAACAAGGCCGGCATTCGCAGTCCCGCCACTCACCATGACCCCATCCGTCTCCGCCAGAATTTCGTCAAAGTTGTCGAGGCCTTCGTGATTCTCAATCTTGGACACAATCTTGATGTCCTTGCCCTTCTCACCAAGTATCGCCCTGATTTCCTTCACGTGACTTGCCTTGCGTATGAACGACGCAAAGATAAAATCGACGCCCTGTTCGACGGCGAAGACAAGGTCCTCCCTGTCCTTTTCACTCACCGCGGGTAGGTCTGGACACGCCATCGGCAGGTTGACGCCCTTCTTGCCACCCAGCATGGCTGCATACACAGACGTGCGCATATAAGAAGGCAATATATTTGGAGTTGAATTAAGGCCATTTCCACGCGGATTAAAAGCAGTCCAAAATATTGCCACTTGGATAAACAGAGATGTGTGTGTGTATTAGGAGAGTTAATGGCAGGTAGAGTGTGGTTAAAAATAGAGTGAGATAGACACAGTATGGGGAGACACAATGCATGTGTGGGTAATGCGTGCGCTCCCATTGAGGTTAGTGTCGAGAAGGATAGCAGAGACCATCGCACACACACGTACCCGTGTTGATAACAGTGCACACGACGTCGCTTCCGTCGATCGCCCGCACATCCAGGCTGATGAGTCCATCATCAATGAACACCTTGAAGCCGCGCGTGACGGTCGTTGTGAGGCCCTTGTAGTCCACATACACCTTTGCCGAGGTGCCTTTCTTGGCAAACGCGCTATCCGTCGTCAGCACAAAGGTGGATCCTGCCTCCAGGCGCACCTCACCACCGCCCTCGATGTCGCCCGTGCGTATTTCGGGCCCTTTTGTGTCGAGTGCGATTGCACACACCTTCTCGGGGTGCTTGTCGAGGTATGCACGAAGGTTCTTGATGACAGAGCCGTGATACTGAATGAATAAAGGGAGAGAGAGAGAGCGAGGGTGGATTAGCTACCACTTGTGCCAGGCGGAAAAAGGCGCACATGGCACCACTGATAACACGCCACACAGAGAAGAGGATTCACATCGATCTCCAACGTTCGCTCGCAGCCGCCATGGGCAACCACAGAGTGAGCATTAGAGAAAGAGAATGAGAAAAAAAAGACACAGACACAGACACAGGCACAGACACATACACAGACACAGACACAGACGCAGACGCAGACGCGACACAGACACATACGCAGACACAGCAAACACAGACACATACACAGACACAGACACAGACACAGACACAGACACAGACACAGACACAGACACAGACACAGACGCAGACACATACACAGACGCAGACACAGACACAGACACAGACACAGACGCAGACACAGACACAGACGCAGACGCAAACACAGATACAGACACATACACAGACGCAGACACAGGCACAGACACAGACACAGACGCAGACACAAACACAGATACAGACACAGGCACAGTCACAGGCACAGCGCGGCACAGACACAGACACAGGCACAGGGCTAGAGATGCATGCACGCGCATTCAAGCACACGCACACACCTCGTGGCTTCCGTGGGAGAAGTTCAGCCGCATAATGGACATGCCCGCTTCAACGAGTTGGCCAATCATTTCTTCCGACGCTGTCTTCGGCCCAATAGTACAAACAATCCCCGTCTTGCGTCCGACCGTGATTGGCTCGCGTGCGTACTCTCTGTTGCATGCATGTGTGGGCGTGAGCGTATGTGTGTTGTGTGTATGTGTGTGTGTGTGCGCGTGTGGGTGTAGCGTGTCGACATATACACACAAGGTCAGTGTCGTTGCGAATTTCTCAAAATGTCGCCATAGAAACGTTCCGCAGTGTAAGAAGACACATTCAGTACCAGCAGAGCGGGCCGCATGAGCATTCTATTGCATAGACAGCGGCCAACATGAAATGAACCACGTGCATACACACTTGCTCATACACACACACATGACAGCGGCTGAACACAGATACATATAACATACAACATATACTCGAGCCCAAACATCAATGCACATAAACATACACATAACAAGTACATACATGGAGCGAATATAAATATACACGTGCACAAGTACACATGGAGTGAATATAAACGAACACGTATACACTTGCACAAGCATGGAGTGCAGTCCTGTGAGAAACATGACAACACAAACTACAACACTGAGTCCCAGCCTACCCAATGGAAATCGACTGGGAGCTGTTATGGCGCGGCATGACGCTGTGGCTGCTGCTCTTCCCATTCGTCAACGATGTGATGGATGCCCTGTGGTGATGCATTCTGTGCGAAGATGACGCTCGCAGAGGCGCAACTCCCTCATGTGCGTCTGCATGAAGAGAGGATCCATGGTGCGACTGTGCGGCGCTTACTTGCGCTTGGTTGTTCTCGACGGCGTTTTGGAGCCGCTCCACTCGGTTGAGTATGTCATCCAGCTTACGCTCAGCTGCATCTAGGTCTACCTTAACATGCCCCCCGTTGCGGAAGATCTCGGACTCTGTAAATGGGAATTACATGATACGGGTAAGAAGGCTGAATGTTGTGTGCATCTCCAGTTGTTTTGTGCTGGGTAGTTGTTTTTACCGCGAGTGCTGAAATGTGCCTTTGGTCGAGCCTAAGAAATAACGAGAAATAACAGCTAAAAACCCACGTGTTTGCTGAAGGGACGAAACGCTCACGCCGTTCCCCATCTTGAGTCGTCGATATCAGTGCCAGCTGATGGATGAACTATGTGGTTTCCTACGTGCCACCGTTAAATCTTCTTAATTTGTCCTACAGTAAACAAACGCTCCCACATATCAACATGCGGCGTATATTTTCGCCCATTCTCTCCGACCCTCACACTCCTCTGCCGCTCGACGTGCTCGACCACTGGTGCAGTGATGGAACACTGGCGATTAGTGCTGACAACAACTGCACTCAGCAAGTGGCCGCCCCAACCCTGCACCTCAATGCCCACTCACAATCGGCGAATTGTGTGAAGCGACTCTTCTCTGATTGGCTGCCGCGGGTGCGTTGGGAGGCGTTCCAGGGGCTGTCACCCGGATGCTTTGATTTGAGCTGACACCGAAAGCAGGTCCAATATCCCACCCGATCTCAGATTGGCAGCACCCTAAGAGATCGCCAATGGGAATCACGAGCGAGAGCTCGGATATATGAGCCCTAGATAACCCTAGCCCAAATAGTCACGTGCCTGGCACACAGCGAATTGGAATATGATATGATCGAAGACCACACTGATGATCACCTCTCTCTGTCTTTCTCACTCTCTTCTCTCTCTTCTCACTCTTGAAGTGCCCATGCGCACAAGACATTGACTTGAGTCCTACGTCTGTCTCTCTCTCTCTCTCTGCAATCACTCATTACCGCGCTGCTGTGTTTCAATCAGACGAGAATGGTCAGCAGACTGCCTGAAGATGTAGTCGCGAAATCCGCGTCTGAGGAAGATCAACGCAGATGAGGCCTGCGGCGACTGTAGCGGCGACATAGCGTGCGCAATGGCCTCGTTCCCGCCCATTATGGGCCGTGGACTCATTCCTCGCCGACACATGTGCCAGCTGCTGTGTCGAGGACCATCACGCCGCTTATTGTGCGCATGCTTCAAGGACATCCGCATTCAAGGGAGCGCCTCAACATGCCCTTTCGGTAAATACTGGCATGTGTTTGAACGAGTGCTGTTGTGAATCTTCACCATGGATTGGTGGCATCAGCACTTTTGTGTGTGAGCGTGTGTTTGCGTGCCCTATGTGTGTGCGTGTCAATCTTTGTGCATGTGCACTCTCTCTCTCGGCAGTGTTCCTAACTCATTGTCCATCGCTCTGAACTTCCTTGTAAAGCTGTGAAGAATAGCGAACAACACCGCTATTTGCACTCGGGCACGCCAAGCGCATCTCATGGGCGTGAGTGTCTGTTTGTTCGCAGTAATCCTCGCAAATGCGCTTTTGTCCCGCAATTGTCATCACTGTGAATGTGAATGCGCACTAAATCACTCTATGTCTGCCCATTGGTCACACATGTGAGCAGCCCTGTGGCGCGCGCAATCGCATCCGCGGTCCCGATTTCACAAAATGGACACTGAGTTTGTCAGCGGCGACGGACAGTCCCTAAAAAGTGCCGTAAAGTGGATGATCAGAGCTCGCGAGGCGGGTATTTGCGTGGATCTCGACACATTCGCGGCAGATCTGCTGGCCATGAGGGCCAAAGAAGGGATGTCTGGCGCTGCTGCTCGCGGGGACTCTGAGGCGACTGCGGCCAATGCCCTCGGCGACGAAACGTCACTTGCAATACCCACCAAGCGGAAGGGTGTTCATCGCACTTTGATGAGCCTATCACTTGGCCTTGTGGACTGGATTCACGAGACCGGGCGTGGGACGGCGCACCCGGCATACAGAGCGGCGATTGAGCTTGGTGGTAAGGGCGCAAGTCTATTGGCAAGACACGCCGGTGAGTGAATGCAAGGGCTCGGGGCAGAGCCGCCATTCGCTTGTTGGCGATGTAATACTGTGGAGTTGCATGTGGTGTGCGCTATAATGTGCGCCATAATGTGTGTGGTAGTATTCTTGTTATGTGTTTGTGTGTTTGTTGTGTGTTTGTTTGCAAGTTTCAGATACCCTATTTCCTCAAGTGCTGGTGTCGTGTCGACAATTGAAGAACGCTGTGTGGATGATGCGTGTGCCATGAATGCTGCATTCTGTTGGGTTGCAACCCCGGATTATTGTAGGCGACCCATATCTGCCACTCCCAGCCTTATTAGGTGCGTGTAGAGTGTTGGAGTTGTGCAATCAGGCAACTGACACGCACATTGCTGGCCTCCCACTGCCCAGAAATGGCCATTTTCGGCAATACTCAGGAGTCCTCAGATGCCAGAGGAGCTTTGAATGCCCATTTTGGCGGCAGTTTTCATCACGTGATGCCCATGGCCGCAAGGTGAGCCGCCATTTCTTTTTGTGTTATTGAGAATGTCGGCTGCATTCCATGCTCACAGTTCACTCAGCCACGCCATACGCCACACGTGACCACGACATTGCCGCAAACATTCAGTTTCCCCTCGCCTCCTAATCCTAATCCTAACCCCAACCCCAACCCCAATCCCAACCCCAATCCCAACCCAAACCGCACGCCTCCTCGAGCCGGGCAGTGGCGCGGTCTTAACACTCTACAACAGCCACGCTCCATGTGCGCGCGTGGTCGCAGCATTCGCCGAATTGTGCAAGGCGGTTCCCCACCCGTCGAGGGTCTCGCAGGCGGCGATCACGGCGGTTTGCGAATCGCTCCGACTTAACGGCAGTGCCGACGACGCACTCGAAATTCTCCGCGCTGTGCTTGCATCCGGGGGGCGTCTTGAGTATGCGCCATTGCGGACAATGGCTCTGTGCTTTAGGTGTGTGTGTGGTGTGTGTCTGTGGGTGTCTGTGTGTGCGTGTGTGTGTATATGTGTATGTGTACGTGCGTGCATGCGTCACATAGTTTGTGGTGTTGTTCGTGGGGGTTCACGCTTTTTTAGAGCTGTTGTGCAAGTTGCATAATGTTTCCGCACACTTAATTTGCGTTTGGCCGCATTCCTTCCCCAGGGACCAAAATAATTGGGTCGGCGTCGAGGATGTCCTTGCGTTGATGCGTGTGCGGTTTGGAGGCCCGTCGCCCATACTTGCCGCATGCCTGCGTCCCCCGGGAATCGCGGCGCCACTCACACAGCAAGCAGTGCAAATCCCTGCACTTACACGGCACGAGTGGACTCCCTTTCGTTGCCCACCGCCACAATACGAGTTTGTTCCGACCGGGAGTTACGTGAAACATTTTCGCTATTACGAACACCGGAGAGCAATGCACCGCACTCTCAGCTCAGTGTGGAATATCGAGTGGTGGCGGCGAAATGCAAACGCATCGCTGAAAATGTGGGAGGAAGAGTGCGCGCTCATGCAGCTCGAGTGTGATGCAGAAGACGCCCACGCACGCCGTCTTGCGACCGAGCGTGGCGCGCGATGGGACGGTCGCGTGGCAACATGCTGGCCCGCGGTTGCGACGCCCGACGCCCCGGATGTCCCTCCGCCGCACTTCACCCCGGATGCGGCCCTACCGTGGCTGGCCCTTACGTTTCCCGAGGATTTGCTTGGCATGCGCAGAGAGAGCAGCACTTCCGGGACAGACGACTCAGGCTCATCCCGGACGTCGGCACTGCTGGCGGAGTATGTGCACTCTCTCGTGGACGCGGGTGACGTTCCCGTTGCGCTTGCGTATCTCCACGCGTTGCCGCGGCCGCGATTGTCCGCCAGACCATCAAATTCGGCCGAAATGGTCGCGGGTGTGCTGGATGACGTCATTGGCGTGTGCTGTGACATAGAGACCGGCGTTCGCATTCGCCAGCCCCCTCGCTCGGCTATGGACGACGCGGCTGGTGCGACTCGGATGGCTGATGCGGTGGATGCGGTGGCAGCGCTTTCGCCCATTCCATCGCATGTGACGTCGGCGTTAGAGGCAGAGGGATTGAATGGAGAAAAGGGAAATAGCGACCGTTGCGATGCCGTCCCGCTGTTGCCGGCGGTGTCGTGGCCTGGGACGCCCAATGCGTACAGGGACGACTGGCGGGCGTTGATGGACTCGATCCAGAGGTTGCTTGTAGAAAGTAGTTGCAGTGACAGCCGCATTGTGAAGCACGCCGCATCTGTCGGATGCGAATGGACGTCAGTGTTGAAAGTGCCGCATTGCGACACAGCCACCACACACACACCAACGAGCCCTCTGTTTCGACCGCCGGACGCATGTCTTGCTCTTGCTCTTGCGTGGACATTTTGTGCTCACAGGGACGTCACTTCCGACCAAAAAGCCGCTGCGCTTGATGCGGCGCTGTGTGAGCACAGTCAGCGGCTGGCACCCTTGTTCGCACTGCCGCATATTGGCGTGCCCACGATCGGTCGGGCGGGTGAGTCAGCCGCGGCGGGGCTGGGCACCTGGCTCGAACAGCACGTTACCACCATGGCCCTTCGACTTCTCGGGGCGTTTGTTGCCTCGCGATGTGATGCCGCAACTGCCGAGAGTGATTTCCGTTGGCGAATTTCGTCGATTGTGGACGCTTTGCACAAGGTCGGAGTGCCTGTTGCCACACCGTCTGTGCTATCGTACGTGGGAATGGCTGCGGGCGTCTCGCACCCAGCCCGCGTGGCAGACATGCTTGTGGAGACGATGCTTGCTCTGCCGCCACGTGACCCGCCCGCGGAAGAATGGCTGAAGATTGGCCCGCTTCTCGACCACATTTCGCTCGGCGGAGTCAATCTATCCTATGCAGCGCACGTGCTCACCAACCTGTTTGACACCGGGCGCCTCTTGGACAGCGACACGACGTCTGTGTACCGACGCCTGCGATCGCTCGACGATGCAGACGAGGCAAAGTATCCTCCCAACGTGCCCGTTGTGTCCCGAGTTATCGGCTTTGGTGCGCTGTTGCGGCACGTACGACCAAGTGCCGCCATTCGTGAGTTTACAAGCGCCGGATTTGCCTATCAGGAGAGTAAGGCGGGCCATAAGTATGGCAAATTGTATCGGCTGCGGCAACTTGCGATACATGGCATCTTCGATTCGGAAGTCGCTCACAATATAGCCCTGACGACTCCGCCCGTCGCGGACGTGGAGGGCATACTGCACTGTGCGTACACGTGTCGCCGCCCTGTCCCCGCGGAGATTGTGGACAGATATTACAGCATTGTTGGCAATAGCCCGGATGCAGTGCGCTGGAAGGAACTTGTATCTGACTTTGCGGCCATCGGCATTACAATCAGCCCGCCACAGACGGAAAATGTACTCGACGCGGATGCACCTGCTGCGACGACGACGGTGCCGCCGACTGCAGTCCCGGGTGCCGCTGTTGTCCTTGCATCACCCGGAGCAGCCACAACACCCGCTGCCTCCAGCCCCGACGACCCGCGTGCGTCTTCACTGCAGGTTGGCGCTGGGCGAGACGCGCGGCACAGCGCAAGTGGCCCGCTGGCTTGGCACGATATTGTGGAGCCCAGAAGAGACGTGGCCATCAAGATGCTCTCGCTCATGTCGTCCAACCCCGCCGCTGCAAAGATCAATGCGAAGCGAGTGATTGCGTCGTGGAACTACATGCGACTGTTCTGCGGACCGCTGCGGGAAGGAGAGGTGTCGACGCTTCTGGCAATGGGTGTAACCTTCAACAATGTGTGCACGCTGGCGCAAGCGGTGCGCGATGTAGACACGGTGGCTGCGCTTGCACTTGCCTATGCATTGGAGGGACGGCCGCGAGATGCTATGGCGGCTGTGAGTATGTGGTCTGCGTGCAGTGCGTGCGCGCGCGCGCGCGCGCGTGTGTGTGTGTGTGTACCTTTGTGTATGTACGCATTTTGTGTGCCTCCTCGTGCGTGTGTTCTGTGGATGCCATTATATGTTTGGGCGTGGGTGCGGTGTGTGTCTAGGTGGATGTGCGTGCTATGGCCTGATTTGTAGTATACACGACTATGGGTGTTATCTCTGGCTGAATGGCTGTGTTGCTTGTGCGCAAATCCATGAGCATATTTGTATGGGGTTTTAGTATGGCAATTTCCTGCACCTGAATTGCAGTTGGCGGTTAGTCTAACTTGAACACTAACCCTAAACCTGGCCCACCGCCCCTCTCCGTTTGTTTCTGTTTCTCCGTCAGCTCAATTCGCCGGTGAATGCCAAGCGGTATAGTCGCGTCAGAGACCAGATTGAGTACGTCGCCGCCGCCCGTAATGTGTCTGGAATGCAGCAGTTTGTTCGACCAACGTGCGGCAACGCAAAGGATGTATCTGTGCGCGCCGTGTGGTCGCTGTATGCAGACAGCTCTACCCGAGACGCCCCACGCGGCGCATTTTCAAGTGAGCGATTGAGCATGTTCCGGGCTGCGCGGCTCACTCCACTCACAGCCGACCTGCTGGTCTCGCTGCTGCGCACAGATGTGCTTGCGAAGGATGTCGAACGTGCTCTGCCACAGCTTTGTGTTGTCGCAACAACCGTGAAGCACGTGTGGCGTGATGCCGTGCTTGGGGCCGTCGCAGCGGCAGAGCTGCTTGCGGCGGGGGATCGCCCGCACCGTGTACGTGCCATTCAGCGCGCGCGCATGTGGCCAACGTATGTCGGCCGCCTCGCCATCGACGTGTGCACCGAGGGGCTGTCTCCCGTGCGGTCCAGCAGCTCCAAGAGCGTGTTGGACACACTAGCAAATAGGCTGGTGGATGTCGCCACTGTGTTTGACGTGAATGGTGCGCCGGATGCAAAGATGGTCGTCGACGTAGCACTTGCGTCGATTGCACGGCTCCGCCTCCCCGCAGCGCACGTCTGCGATGTGCTGGCGCGCGTTGTGCATTACGTGAGAGCGGGGCGGTGTGCCGGCCTTGATGTTGTCAAACTACTGTTGGAAGCGCTGCAGCGGGACGCGCTGTCAAACAGTAGCGGCCCTTTGTTTGTGCAGGAATGCGTGCGGAGTCCAAACCTTATCTTCAGTCCGGACACTGTTGCCGGGGGTGACGCGTTTGTTGCGCACATTGCACTGGCGCACGAGAGCCTGCGTCTTGCGGTGGATCTCTCTGTCGCGCTCGGTGAAGGCAAGGCAACGCGCCTGTCGCTGCCGCCATGCGTCCCTGCTGTGCCGAAAGGCAGCACCGCCCCACTCCGCGCCGATTGGCTGCATGCGCTCGTCCAATCAGGCATTGCCTTTTGCGTCGTCAAGGACGAGTGGACCGCCATAGCAACCGCTGCGGGCACTCCAATCACCGCCGCTGTTGTCCCGCTGGCGGCGCTGTACATCCGGGAGAAGATTCCGATCGGAGCACCCCTTGCTGTGCGTACAATTATGTGTCGCGGGGGTGTATCACTGCCACAGCTCAGTGCGGGCGCCGTCGCTGTCGAGACAGTCGCCCGTCTCTGCGACAGTCCGTCGGTGAGGATTCACGCGCTTGCCCTCGTGCGGGAGCGCCAATTAACCCCTGATGCGCACGAACTGTTTGTGCGTGCAATATTTGCTTCTCTGAGCTTTGTGGAGTACACATCCCTGGCGTCGTCGATCGGCGTGCGTGGCCTCCAGGGGGGGGATGCTTCCAAGTGAATTGCTGGCTAAAGGCAACCTTGTATTTGTCGGACATAAAGCGTTGTCGAAATGCGAATGCCACTGCTTGTTTGCTTACTCTAATTTTTATATTTGGTTGCGTTGGTGGTCGTCGAAATTCCACCGACTGGCAAATGACATACATGACAAATGGCATACATGCACACCCCTTATAAATACAACGACTAGAACTTATGCACACTCCGTTCACGTCTGAGCGGACTGCACACAAATACACTTGCCGTGCGCGTCTGACGGCTCCGTTAAAGGTAGATTTCGCGACACCGTGATGCCGAGTTGAGGAGGAAAAAGTAACAATTAATGTGGAGAAACAGCAATCGCTTACCCTAACCCGAACCCTACCCTTAATCAGCCACACCCAAAAAACAAAACACATGACAGACGCTGTCTGTCTGTGCGGACTGACCAGACGAGAGACGCGGCTCTGCCGTCGACTCGGTGCCGACATTCGACGCCTCCCCATATGGCCAGAGACGGAACCGCTGTCCGTATATGAAAGTGGGCGCTAATAGCAACATCGTTTTGTCGCTGGCGTATGGCCAATAGTTGACGGCGGCTGGCCCCCAGTTCAGTTGCCTCGACTGGCGCTTCACTGCCTATCCTACTGCATCACCGCCGCCGGACACAGCGATAAAATCGCAACACTAAAAATGAATGTCACGGGCCTGTTTGCCCAGGAGATGCAGCAGGTCCGCGATGGACCATCGCGCCCCATGAGTTTTGGCGGCGGAGGAACCCTGTCGCGGCGGCATGGGCAGCAGCACAAGAACGTCAGCGGCACAGTGCGGTCGCGCTCGGGCATCCCCTCCGAGAACGAACGTCCTTCGTACGCCACAAAGAGTGCCGAGGAAGGATATGGTTCGCTAAGGTGAGCGTTCCTTCGCTTGATGCCAAAAATTAGTCCCCGCCTAGTCTGCAGTGGGTGGAATGGTGCAAAACTCTGTAGGAATGTGTGTACATTGCAATTGCAATGAGCCTGTGTGTGCTTTCTGCCACGTGTCTTCTCCAACATGACTGCTTATTTGCTGCATCGAATCCACTTTGCAAAACCATACAAAGTTACTTAATGCTCTCTTAATGCACTTAATGCTCTCCTCACAAAACACTCTCGTTTGCATATATCCGCACTGTATCTCCAGCGATCCGCCCACCAATCCCGACGTGGACGGACCAGTGCAGGTGTACTTTGACGTGAACGTCATCAATCTCCATAGCATCGACGAAGTGGAGCAGAGCGTGAAAGTAGACTTCACGATCGCGTTCTACTGGAACGACATGCGTCCGCTGATGATTGACGAGGAAGAGCCCGACGACGGCAGATACGTCTGGCGCCTCCGCGACGATCTGACGTGGGACGACATTTGGACACCCGCGATGGAGCTTATCAACGTACTGGAAGATGAGCAGGACATCTACTATCAGGTCGTTCAAGTCGACGGCAATGTGTGGATTGTGCGGCATACAAACTATTTCTGCACGCTGCGGGCGCCCATGGATCTACATCGGTTTCCCTTCGACTCGCAAATACTTCCGGTGATCTTCCGATCACGTGAGTACCAAACGCGGTTTGTGCAGCTACGTCGCCGCCCCCACCAGATTGGCCACATGGCGTATGCGCTGATGCCCGAGGTGCAGCTGCCTCAGTTTGACTTGCGCCAGTTCGAATGCCGCCTTCGTAGGCACGACTATCTGTTCATGAAGCAGTTCGAGGGCGAGGAGAACACGCAGTTCTACGAGCTGCGACTCGAGTTTGAGATTGCGCGGCAGCCGGAGTACTACATCACCAAGATCATATCGCTCTACTTCATCATGATGTTGATGGCCTGCACCGTCTTCTTCCTGGACCCCGCGGACACCGGCGCGCGCACGTCCATCTCTATGACAATCTTTCTCTCGGCCGTTGCTTTCCATTTCGTTACAAACAGCAGCTTGCCTAAGGTCCCCTATTCGACGCGCATGGACAAATTCACCGTGTTTGTCTACGTCTGCATCTTCGCCTCTTTTGTTGAGAACATTGCGATCTTCCGCATCGCAAACAGAGTCGACGACGAGGACGCCGTGTTTCGCTATGAAATGTACTTTCTCGCTGTTTTTGGGGGATCGATTATGGTGGCGTTTGCGTGGTTTCTCTTCCCGTGGTTCATTCCGATTCCCCCGCCCACGACGTCGCAGCTGCGCGATCCGAACGACCCCTGCATTGTGCAGGACAGGGTCTATGATGCTCCGCCGCGCTCGCCTCCAGCAAGAAAGATACGCGCCGAGAAGAGAAGTGCGGGGAAGGCCGGAAATGGCGCGGAAATCAACATTCAGCTTGTTTCCACGTAGCCGTGGCATCACTATTCGGTATGTCCCCCGTTTGCGCTGCATTAAAACTTTACAACGTCAGTTTACAAATGATTATTGAAATCGGCATGACAATGACATTGTATGAAACGGCTGTTGTGCCGGGGTGTTCAATGCCGTATGGCGCGTATGTGTGTATTGTCCGGAAGTGCGGCTGCCTATTGGCCTGCCAGTGAAGCACCTGAGGGCCAGCCGCCGGCCGTTACTGTCGACGCTCAAGTGCTAAAAAAAGTTCTGACCGGACCAGACATTTTGGATGGCCGGGCCGGTGTCACTACTTGTAGCTCGGCCGGTTTGTGTAGTCGCCGGCCGGCAGCGTTGCACCGGCGACACGTGGGGTCCCGAAATTTATAGTCCCGGCCTTGCCAAAACAAACGGACGGATGATTTGGAAATGCAGTCCGCATTTGAGTGCAGAAACAGAGGGATTCAATTCAAGTCCCCGGCGACGCCCCAACGGGAGTGCAATTCACTGCCAATGTGGACAGACAAGCACAAAGTCCACCAAAAACATAGACTGCTCCAATTCAATAATTGGCACACCACTGCGTGTTCAAGCAGTACCAGCACAACAGTCCATAGAGCACCGACATCTCAGCCGGGACACAACCGACCCGTCTCAGTCTGAGGTGCCGGCGCCTTGGTTCGCCACTACTGTGACTCAGGGCCACTACAGAACTTGACACTTTTAGGCATAGTTCAGCCTCTTGCGGCCATTGCATTTAACTACAACCGGTTGCGCCGGTGCGATGACCGTCAGTGCCACGCCCGCAGATTTCTCGGCTGAGCCTGGCCGTTTGCAATAGCACCGATGTCACTGAGTGGCAGTGCAGTGAGTCCACTAAGACGGAGGGGCCCCGACTGAGCCGGCCGCCGCTTATTTCACTCGTGTCATTATCGCTGGCTCGATATGTACTTAGACTGAGGGTGGCTGATTCACCTCGGTCTGTGGCGGCCGCATCCCGGCATAAAATCAGTCATTTGGAGTACAGAGATGCCCAAAGTGACCCACTAAACTCAAGCAACGTTCATAATAACTGACAAAGCCAACTAAAAGAGAGGGACTGCTGTCAGTGGTTTGTATTCCATACACTCGGCAATCCTTCGGCACTCCGGATGGTCTGACGGCCCAGTGGATCTGGCTCGGCCAACAGCCCCTCAGTTGAGTGAGCCACAAAGTGCAATACAGAGGCAACTGCAGTTGTCGCAATGCCACACCACAGCCAATGCTCACCGCGTAAGTCGTGGCAATTGCAACATCAGGTGGCAGCCGGGGTACGGATCGGTGCGTCGGTTTGTACCGCGCCACTCATAAGCCCCCAATTGGCCGGGTTGAATTCCTAATCAGCACAGGTCCCGGCGCCGATCAGAACATCCTGTGCGAGCGTTGGAAGAATGATGTGCACAGACGATATGCGGCATTACATCTCACAATTCCGGTGATTCTGTCTTGTGTTCCACAGACATTTACAGACAGTTCATTTTCGGGTGACGGAGCGCTCTGCGGGTCGTACAGTGATTCTTTCAACCCATTTCGAGAGTGCCCGTCGACACTGTCAGGTATTACTCTGATTAAAGGCGGCATTCATTCTGCAACAATTCATGAAGGTGATCGCCACCTGGAGGCCATCACGTGACTGCGGCAAACTGAACCAACCTGCGACATTAATAAAGTACGGCTGCAGCGCTCCCCTGCAGACGATCGAGTCAGTGGAGGCAATGCCAGACTTGTAGTGTCCGCCAGACCCCGCCACTTCACTGGGGCCATCCACAAAGACAGCCGTCTGACCAACCACGTCCTTGCCCTTGTCGTCTTTGGAAAATACAATCTGCGCATAGCAAATGGCGACATCAATTTTTGAGGCACTGTCAAACTGAATGTGGATTGACCATGATGAGAGTCGGCCAAAGAGGTCGCAGATTGCAGGGGACGTACATCCGGCGTGCAAGGTGAGCACGACGTATGACAATAATACCGCATAGCATCACCCTATCAGCCATTAATTCACATGCTCATGAAACTCACGCTGACTTTTCCCGTCGACTCAATGCGCGCCACAATGTAGTTAGCCTCGTCAACCGTGTTGTCCAGCTTGAAGGCAAGTGCAAGCTCCTCGCCACCGGCGGGGTTCTCCACGACATAACGCCCGCCGCACGAGAGAAGCGACGAGCCGTCGTCCAGGAGGGTCTTGCACACCAACTCCGCACTGCCCGCATCCTTCACAATGTTCACCGCGCCGCCAGACAAGTCAACTGTGCTGAGACACGTGAAATCTACCTTCCCGCCAAACGATTGGGACTTCGGAGGGACTGGCGGCAAGAGACATAATAGTTGCAGTATATGAGTCGGGGCATGCATATTGATGGATGGGCGTGCAAGTGCGAGTATGATTGATACACGGAGCCGACAGCAGCAAGCAAATCCAACGATTGTTCGGCATAATGGAGGCCATGCGGTGTGGTTGGGCTATCAAGGGCCACTGAAAATTCTAATCACCGACCTGCACTGCAAGTCCGTCCCTGAAGGGCGACTACAACGAGCGTGACAAGTACCACATGCGAAAAAAGCGGCGCCATCCTATTCCGCACTGCAGTATCCAATTTTTACACTGTTTCCTCAATGCGCGCCGTCAACGCCTCAGTAAAATATAATAGGTGAGGGTAGTATGGACTTGATATATGTATAATAGCCGCACCGTCGGAGAGGAGATCATGCAAAGTGTCCCCGACCTGTTTTGAGCCACTGTCAGTCCACATTTGAATCGGAATGAACGAAGCGGGCGGTACCCAACAAATTTCAGAGTGAAAATGCAGTCCACATTTGACTGCAAAAACAGAGGGAATTTCAATTTAAAGTCACGGGCGACGCCCCAACAAGAGTTCCATGCACTGACAATGTGGACGGACACACACAAAGTCCACCAAAAACAGAGAGTGCCCCAATTCATTTGCACAGTGGCCAAAGCGCTTACCGTTGCAGTGGCCACACCTCTGCCGGCGTCCGAACACACATCCTCAGACACTCATGCGTGCATCTCCACTGAAGACGCAACGTTGTAATCCCGTCTCCCGAAATGCAGTGCCAGTGGGCATCAGTTGCTGACAGTAACCTGCTCAACTGATTCGCCAATACCTTTCATAGATGCTTAGTTCTCATATTTGGCACTGCATCAGCAACTGAAGACCGTGTTGCCGGACAACGAAAGGAGCATGGCGTTTGTCAGTTTTGCGCACGTGGTGCTCGTCGCACTCGCTGTTGTTGCCCTTCAGGGACGAACCTCCAGTGCAGGTGGGTGATGAGACTGTACATGTTCAGGCGCACGCCAGCCGACGTCGTTTAAAACCGATGTTGATCCGTGACGTGAGTGCGACAGAGCACGTTATCATACACTGATTAGACAGCCAGTATTTATAACCTGATCACTCGGCCGACAACCAATTGACGGACAGTTGCATCAGGCAGTGTCGAGCCCGGTGCAACATGATCAATCGTCGTCAGTTGGGCTTTTATATTTGACTCCATAAAATATGTGACAGCATTCTCTTTAATGACTCAGACATGTGTTATATTTTAATACGTCATCCGTCTGCTATTGCTTTCGTCGGCGTCTGCTCTGTTCAGATCCTGCGCCCCGTTCGTTCGGCGGGAAGGTAGATTTCACGTGTCTCAGCACAGTAGACTTGTCTGGCGGCGCGGTGAACATTGTGAAGGATGCGGGCAGTGCGGAGTTGGTGTGCAAGACTCTCCTGGACGACGGCTCGTCGCTTCTTTCGTGCGGCGGGCGTTATGTCGTGGAGAACCCCGCCGGTGGCGAGGAGCTTGCACTTGCCTTCAAGCTGGACAACACGGTTGACGAGGCTAATTACATTGTAGCGCGCATTGAGTCGACGGGAAAAGTCAGCGTGAGTGCAATGTTGACCGGGCTGGGATTGGAGATGGCTGGCAACACTCGTCAGATGTACTGCGCATAACACTGCATGCATCTGCATCCCCGGCCGTGTCAATGGCATGTTGATCATCACCAAACCGACAGAAATGCGGTCAGGATTACACTAACCAGTGTCTGTGACTTGCTATTTGCTGTACCGGCGCAGATTGTATTTTCCAAAGACGATAAGGGCAAGGACGTGGTTGGTCAGACGGCTGTCTTTGTGGATGGCCCCAGTGAAGTGGCAGAGTCTGGCGGACACTACAAGTCTGGCATTGCCTCCACCGACTCGATCGTCTGCAGGGGAGCGCTGCAGCCGTATTTCCTCAAAGCAGGTGTGTGACTACCAGAGTGTCTGATGGTCAATGTGTGGATTAATATTATGGTATGTGTATTGGTTCTGCAGACAAGCTTGTGACAGACAGTACTAGTGGCGGCGGTAGGCATGCTGAGCACGTGGGATTTGGTCTGAACCCCGTGATGTTTTGTTATGCCCCGCCCTATTAGCACTGAGATGATACATGCACTTTGGACGCATTAATGCGTGAGGTTGCTTTGGCTCGGTGTGCGCCGGACTGCCTATGGTTCACATGACAGCACACAGACTACGCACTTGCCGCAGCTACTGTCGAGTTCGAATCTTGCTTGCTTGGTTGTGAGTCTAGACTGATCAGCGGTCACATCCCAACCGGCCCTTGCTGGCCTTCGGCAGTGTCACAATAGCTTCAAATTTCACGGTATCCGCCACATCGACTGACTCGATTTATCTATATTCCCCCACTGGCTTGTCACCCATAACTACAGCTTGTGGAAATAACCGCCGTCGCGGGTGCTGAATGGATGATCGATCGTCTCTCACTTGCTCTTACTTTTATGCGACGACGCGGATATGCGGCCGTCCGGGTGAAGTATGTGAAGCATCAGTGGGCTCACTCTGCGGCTGCACGCGTTGTATTATGGAACTATCACAGAATGAACGCCCCACCTTGGCTAGTGAGACAGACTCGGCCGCTATCTCTGTTCAGCATAAACTGAAGAAGCGCTCATTAACTGGCCATGGATAGTCACACTGCTGACTGACAGTGTCAAGTGCCGTCATGCCACCGTAGCGTCCGGGATGTGTTGATCGAAATCACTCAAACGAGTGTGCCATGTAAGTTCTGCACCATCCCAACTGGCTTAAACAGGAATGCTGACCCACCACTGACTGTTGAGAGCCCTATTTCATGACTGTAAATGCACCAAGTTAGTTAAATACTGGAACTGACACTAGCAGAGCTGGCAGCCATCCAGGTGAGTGGCGCTCTGTGACCCACAGATGGCCACGTCTCGAGACACGTGGGACAGAAATGCCGCTGCATCCCCGGCCCGGCACTGTCAGCCAGAGCCCGTGGTTGGCTGAGCCGGCCGCCCGGCGACTGTTACCCGGAGCCGCGGACTGCCGCAGCTGCATAGTGTCAGTAACATAGTAGAGGTCTCGGCCGACTCAGCTGACCCGTCTGTCGTCACGGCCCCAACACGTTTGCAGAACTCGGGATTCTTCTGTAGTGTCACCAAGCCGAGTCGGTCAGTTACAGCCGCGTCCTATAAATGATGGCAGAAACTGATGCCAGTTTGTGGCGTACTTTCTGTGAATTCACTGAACTCAGTTGCAGCGGGCCCTGCGGTGTACCGAGTGGACGCGTTGCCGGTTTGTTAGGCCGCGCCGCCAATCAGCAGTGGCGCCCTCATGAGTCATGATCAGTCGTCAAAGGTACTTGTACTGAGCGAGTGCCAGCTGAGCCGCATCCCTCTTCCGATGGTGCCGGCGGGTATGACTGACACCCAAAATAGCCCGTAATTAGCCCGAAATAGCCAGGGATTTGAGCCGTGACAGCTGTGTCAAATAACATCTCGGTGCACATTCTGAAAGTTGAAAATCAGTTGAAAATATTCGTTATGAAGTATCTATTTAGTATTGGCTAGGGTGCAAGCTAATAAATTGTTTGAAGTTTACTATTTGCGAATCAACAGCAGCTTTTCGAGTCAGCAGGGTGTATCGCCCCACCCCACACTGAAACTGAGACCGCCACTGCGCACCATCGGCCACACCCCGATGACTGCGGCTGCCCTCACCCACCACCACATTCTGCGGTTTGCCAGGTACACGAGTCAAGTGCATGCTGCAGCCTGATCAGTGATGCGTGCAGTATCCGTGGCGCCTCTGTCACTCCTGACTGGCTCCATTGCACTCGGGCGGGTCAGCGGCGGCACTACTGTCGGCCGCGCACAATGCCGCATCAACTTGACACCAGTCCAGCTCACCACCCCGGCCGGCTCGGCCCGCATCCCCGGCTCCGTCAGTGCCGGCATTCCCCGACCCGCCGGAGATGCTCAGTGACCAGTTCTCCGTGTCGCGGCGGCGGGAGGGCGGGAGTCAAGAAGACCGTCACAGCGCTTCCGGACTGACTGAATGCACTGACTGAATGCAAGAACGACTGAAATGCCAGACGAGTGACGTCCAGCTGTCAATGGACTGATTCTCAGCTCTCCCGTATTCAGTTTGGTCGGTGAACCGTGCCGATGCTCGGGGTGGTGTAACTTACACACACTGTAGTCAGTGAAACGGGTATTGTTTAATTATCGGCATTCCGGGCAAACTGTAAGCGGTCGAGAACCACTGAAATGCCGTCACTGCGAATCCCTCTCGTTTGTGCTGCTATCGTATGCATCTTGTCTTGTGCTCCGCTTTGGCCGGCGAGCGCAGAGCCTCTGGCACTCGCAGCTTGCCTTACTGCTGCAGAACACTGTCTCCGCGCCCTTGGGTAAGTGTCCAGTCATGACAGTTATAAAATTATAGTCCCGTGGTGGTTTCACGACTATGCTGCCAAACTGTCGGCTGTTATATACGTTCTATATATTCTATAGTTGCAATCCGAAGACTTAAGTTGACTGAACTCGGCTCAGTTAGTGAATGGTCTGATATATTTATAATTATAACGGGGATCTCGGCTGTGCACTCTGTCTGATTGCCCGGCAGTGATGTCACTCACCGCTGAGACACGGCTGCACTCTCAGTTCAGCAGTCGGCTCCAGACTTTGTTTCGGAGCTGAGGCCGGGGGGGGTCTATCAGATTGACGGAGTGGGATGAGTGGACATGCAGTGTGCGGCGCCTTGGCTCAGGCCTCACTCATCGGACAGTCTCGGCTGTGGTGCCATTGTCCTTCGTGGCCACGTTGAATCCGCGCGGGCGACAGTCTGAATAGCCCATCTCCAGCCGATCGAATTTGCCACTCTAAATACATAATACTCGGACACTGACACTGACCTTTCATAAACCTGCACGGCTTCTGGCGCAGCGACGTCGACGACAACCGCCTCAGCCAATTCAGTGGCGTCAAAGTCAACCGGTACCGGCTCAGCCGGAAGTGCCAGTGCAGAAGTGACATCGACGACAGGGGCCGGCAAAAGTGGCTGCTTTGACAGTACCGGCGCACTTAGGCCGGGATCGGTCGCCTTTGTGGGCTTGAACGCCGACGGAGATGACTCCTATGCACTCGTTGCCATCGACAACATTCCGGCAGGGACCACTTTACGTGTGGAAGATAACGAATGGAATGGCACCGCCTTTAACACTGGGGAGAGCATCGTCAAGATTTTCATTAATGAGACTGTCAATGCCGGCAATGCGATTGTTGTAACGTACCCGTCGTCCGGCACCGGCATCAGCGTTATCATTACACCCGGGGGAGGCAAAGCGACTGTCGACACTTCTGATGCAAGCCGTGGTAACAATCGGGGCATTGCATCGTCAGACGAGACCGTTTATGTTTGCGTGATGGACGAGAACGATTTCATTTTCCTCTCTGCGGCGACAAACGGCGGGTTTTCAACTTTGAACGGACTACTTACTGGCAAAGGTCTTGTTGAGGGAGAGACCGCGATAAACCTGGCGGCGCTCGACGATGACTGCGACATTGGAGCTACATTGGCGACCGTGCGTTTCTCATCACTCGGGACGCGACGCTCAAAGCCATCAACGGTGTTACTGGGACGACGTGGGCCGTGCAAGACGGCACCGGCGACCAGAGCATTGACAGCACAGCCCCAGACGCGCCTTTTCCAGAGACGGCATTTGACATCTGGGCCGCGTGCTCCGGGTAATTAAAGGTTTTCTCCCCAAAACACTTATTATTGTTAAGTTTTCATTTACATGCTTTTTTTTGGAATTGAAACCCGACGGATCGGCCGGCGGCCACGCAAGTGCAACTGACGCGGCCGCGGTAAAAGTAGTCTCAGACTATATTACGTAGCAAGTAGCGCCAAACCATACGCGTGGCCCACACGAATAGACATTGCGCACGTAACACATCGAGCCAAACATGGACCCCAAAATGACGACAGACACGCGCAAACGGCAGCACCTACTAAGCTTAACACATATTATGTAGCTGAGCCGAGGGCCACCTAATTGCACAGACGACTGATCCGCATGGCTGCTCAGTGACGTCACACGGTCGTCGTCACAAAGAGATGTATTGGCCGCGACCGCCCAATGAAGGCGGCAGATGACGCCGACATCTACTTAACGGGCGATTTGACGAGCGTGGCATACTCGTCCGACCGCAAAAAGCGCGGGTATGAGTCCTTGTTCATGAGACGGAAAATCATTTTTTGCGCCTCGTCAAATGTGTCGTATCCCATGTCGCTGCTGACGTTCTTTGACGTGAGCTCACGCGTTGTCGAGTTGAGATTGACTTCGTTCTGTGCAGAGGGCGCCACGTAATCGTTGTATATCTTTGCTATTTCGTCCTTCAAGCGCGATTGCGGTACCTGTCGGGACAGGCGCAGACGAAAAGTAAAAAGAGTTAGGCCAAGCCGATAATATATGAGACCAATAATAATGTACACCGACCAACACAAACCAACACTTGAAAACCGCCACAGATGGCTGACATTCCACAACAGCGACAACACTAGTATTGAAGTCATTTTTGTAACCCGAGAATGAAAGTCCCACAACAGAAAACAGGCTTAGACAGCGAAACAGTGATCGAGTGGCACAACCCACAGGCAGTAGTACACAGACACACTCGCAAGTGAACAAGGACAAGTGAGTACACAAAACGCCGCGGAACCAGCCCATCGACTCCAATGCACAGACACGGCGACACACATCGACATCGATGCAGTGCGCGTCGCAAAGTTACTGCTCAAAACACCCACCTTTTTGATCTCCTCGCAAGCAAACCAGAATTTGAGATTTTCTTCCGAATATTCTTTCCGCAAAAATTCTCGGAACATACGGAGCCCAGCGGGTTCTGTGAGCAGCTCATAGAGACTGATGCCCCACCGACGCGCCGTGTGCACGGACGGGAGTTCCTTGCTGCGAGCACATGTGCGTGTTGCCGTGGATGCGGTTGTGTGCATAGGCAGTGTGCGTGCGTGTGTGCATGTGGCAGGTGGCGGGCGTAAAGGTGAGCAAAACGACCATGGCGCCTTCTCAAATGTATATACACATATAACACCGGCATCATGTTTGTGAAGTACGATTGTTGCGTGTCTGTTAATACGAGAATGCCCCACTACAACTCACTTTTTGTCAGAGACTTCCCAGGCAGTCGCGTCATCGGAAATCCACGGATTCGACGGCTCCGGTGTTGTCAAGAAAGCATCGAAGGGGCAGTATATTTCGCCCCGATTAAGAAGGCTGCCATTGTTGTGTGGGTGGGTGTCGTGTGCGGGAGTAAGTGAGTGTGTGTGAGCGTGCGAATACATAAATGCGATTGCAGTAGTTTGTTCTTTCATGTTGGCCATCACAAACCGAACACACGTCACAAATATTCAGATCCGACACGCCCACACCCATGCAGCAGCAGGGCCACGGGGCGCACCTTTCCACAGCCACAGAGATTTTGACCCTTGGTCGGTTGAGTGATGCCTTTGCCGCGTCAACGTCGCGCTCAAGCGCAGTAATAATATGCGCATTGCCCCCAAGCTGCAGTAGACGTGTCGGGAGGCAAATTGGACATGGGTTGTGGGGTATATTTCGGTGCAAGTGTGTGAGTGTATATACAGGTCCGTGTTAGGTTAGGTAGACGAGCGCTGTAAGTCCACAAATTCCCGCTATGAAGCGAAAACAAAACGTAGCGAAATAATGAAAGCCTCCGGCCGTGTTGGGTATGAAATCATATGAATACAGGCACACACATGCGTGCATGTGGGGGGAGGACGTGGTGTGTGTATGTGTGTGCTAGTGTATGTGCGTGTGTGTGCTAGTGTATGTGTGTGCTAGTGTATGTGTGTGCGTGTGCGTGCATTTGTGTGTGTGTGTGTATGTGCGTGTACGTGTATGTGCGTATGTGACGTTCGGTACAAAGAGAGCGAGTGAGTGTGTGATCGTCGTCGCAGCCGTCCCGCACCTTCAATACGTTCTTCCCTCCATCATGAATTGTATCATCGTGCTGTTTGAACGCCTTTCGAGGGTCGACCTCCGCCTTATCGACCGTGTTGGGCTGTTGCAATCACCAATCACAATGACAGCCACCAAACACAGCGCACGCACATCCAATCAACATGCACACGTACGGGAAATATGCATTATCATAAGTGAACGAGTGTGACTGATTGCAATGTCTAAAAAAGGCGGCGGACGGCAGTGCTTTCTCCACATTTTCTTTTCAACGGCAGAGCCATACCGGCGGTCGGTGCTTGTGCCAGAATGCACGCTCCTGGCTGTCGTATATGCGCTTCTCCATCCGGGGGCGAGCTTTTGCGTACCTAAGCATCGTCGTTGTTATTTTGGATCAGATTGGGTTGCGGCAGGGTTGTGGTTAACGCTGACGTGTGTCGTTTTGAGACAACGCCCGCAGACGCCGTGCGAATAACAAGCAAAAGGCAAGCAGGCTACTTATGCAATTATAACGGGCGAACACCTCACATATCACACACAAAACAGAAGCACAAAACAAGCAGAAACAGAAACACAAACACACGGGCAACGTACTTGATCTGCTCCTCCGCCTGCATCATAATAAACTCCCACTTGGGGTTGAGTGTCTTGCGCAGCTTCACAAGCGCGTCAAGTTCGTACTCCTGCAGTGCGTGGCGGCGGCGATCACGCATCGACCGCTTCTGGAGGTACACCGCGTAGTCGAAGTCGGATCCAGTCCACTGGCGCGTTGGCCAGAAGAACGGCGTCTGCACCGTCACAACGATTCCGCCGTCGTATGAGAAGACGCCCATTATGCGTCTCATTATAGAAGAACACCTGACAGCCCCCCCCCCCCACACACACCTGGAATCTGTAGACCGAGTCATTTGCCTTCACGGTGCTGTAGTCCACGGGAAAGAGATACCCTGCTTCATACAACTTCTGTGCAAAGTGGATGGCCTCGTTCTTGTCGAAAAATTGCATCCGCTTGCATAGCCAGTCGACCATGTCCACCCCTGCATTAGCGTAGTAGAGGTCCAGATGAGGTACGATTGTGAGCAGCGGGAAGCTGGTAGGCGAGCGAATTTATCGTAAAAAGCAACAAAACTCAATGCTCCCTGTCCATGTTGCTCCCTGTCCATGTTCATTCCCTCAAGGAGTTCTCAACGCACAATACGCACAAACAACAAATGATGGTCGCCAGGTCGACACAAGCAGATTGCCCCTCTCCCCTCTCCTCCCCATGCCTTCCCACATGAACACACCTGTAAACACGCTGGGAATGACAGAGCCCAGAAACTGCTTCTGATCCTTGATCAATAAGCCAGCCTTTTCATCTTGCATTTCGATTGTGAGTTTCTCCATCTGCGCCAATAACAAACGAACGGTGAGAAGACTGAAAATGTCACACTGCCGACACAAGAAAAGTGGCTGGATGCAAGTCCGGCCAAGAGCATATTCCCCACCAGTTCGAGCTGTTTCGACCGCACAGAGGCCTCGGGAAGCACAGTTTCCTCGTCGCTGTCAGTCGGCTCAATCACGTCGTTTGGGGCCGACATCTCTAACCAGAGCACAGGCCCAAGTGGGGCACACGACCGAATCAAGACACAGAAAAGGCTATTTATGCACGGCCAACACAGAAGTGGACAAACTGACAATGCAGAATTCGAACATACGGTTATTGCGATCAAGTGCAGCACTATTTCAGTGTGAATGTTTGAACACATTAAATGTGCGCAGTGTTGACATTAGAGTGCGCAACCCCCGGATGAACTTTGCGTGCGTTTTATGCCCCGGATGTAACTCAGACATATGACCGGATTTAATGAATAAGTACCTGAGTATTATTGATCACGGCGTGAATTATGTGCGAAGAAAAAAGACTAAATATGGAATCATGAGGACACCCTGCATACACGATGGGTCGCCCTGGCAACTGGCCGCCCAACTGGCCTAAAGACTGCATACGCCTGGTGCGATCATCGATCTATTCATCTGTCACTCGTTCGAAACGCGTTTGTGGTTGCTGCTGTTCTTATACGTTGTTATTGCCGTATATTTTTTTCAATGGGATGCCGTTTGTCGTTTTGATGTGACCCAAAGAGGGCCCAATCACATTGCCACGCAACACACACAAGCAACACCATGGATATAGTGGAGCAGATGGCGTCCGCCGTGCCGGCGTCGCTTCGCCGTGAGGGAGAGTCGCCGGCACTCACACGCACGGGCAGTGCGGCCGCGCATGTTGTGCTGCCTCCGCTGGCCGCGGCGCAGGCGATTCCGGGCTTGGCGGCGTCGGTTGCTCTCGGTGTCCAGACGGTGCAGAATAGCTCCATCTCTTCCGTGAAAGAGCAGTCGTCCTCGCGCGATGACGCGGGCGGGAAGAAGAAAAAGAAGAGCAAAAAGAGCAAAAAGGGCGGCGATGAGCGGGAAGTGGCGCGTGGGGAACCCGGTGTCAATGCAAACGATCTCATTATGGGCGCCCGCCTCGAGTCCACAGAGCACTCCCTCGAGGAATATAAGAAGATCGTGGTGCGATTGCGCCGCGAAAACGCCCAATTGCAACACGAAATGAACCAAACGGAGAAGGTGTGTCTTACTACTGCTTGCACTGGTAATGATTTCGCAGTATGTGTTGGGACTTAGTTGTGTGTGTGTGTGTGTGTGTTTATAATAAGAGGGCTCGCACCAGTTCAGTCACTCAAGTGTGTTCCGGGGTGTTTTGGCCTATCGCAGGACACAATTGAAGTAATCTCGTTTATGCGGCGTGAAAGCGACAAAAAGGACGAGTTGATTGTGAAGTTACAGCGGCAGATTCGTGAGCAGCGGAAGGAATTTGATACGGAGAAGGAGACGATGGCGGGGACGTTTCAGCAGCGGCTGTCTGCGCTTGACGAGGCCGTTAGCCACAAGGAGGAGGAGCTTGGCCTGGCGCAACAGGAGATGAAGGTGGTCAAGGAATTCCGAAAGAAGCGCACGGCAATGCAGAAGGAGCTTGATCGCATCAAATCGCAGATGGGCGACGTCGGACGGAAACACGCCGACACAATATCGCGGATGGAGCACAAGTTTTTCGAAGAGAAAGTGCGTCTGCAGAAGGAGGCCAACAAGAAGATTAGCGAGCTGGCGGAAAAAGCACACGAGGAGGCTGTGTCTAATCTTGACGAGACGACCAAGGCGGTGTTTAAGGAAAACGTGCGTTTGGCAGAGGCGCTGCGGTTCCACCATCAGGAGGGAGAGGAGCTCAAGAAGGCCAAGCTGCTGCTAATGGAGCAGGTGCGGCACCCGCTGTTGTCTATTGCTGTTTTGTTGTCGTTGTTGAGCTGTTGATAAATGTTTTGCAGGTTGTTTCGCATCTGTGCTGGTGCGGGAACAAGTAGTTTATGGGAGGTGGTTGTGTTGTTGTCCGCAGGATTGCTCCTTTCGTGCTCATCTCCTGTAAGTTGTAAGTGTTCCTCTTACATAGACCGCCGGTGCTGCCATGCTGCACTAATGCAAGTGCACATGCCTGACAGACAACACGTGCTGCGTCCTCACTAATATGCCCACTTTCCGTGACTGTCGACCCCCGGCGCCTCAGATTCGCTCACTTTCCGAGGACAGGGAGCTGAACCGTGGCGTCGTCCAGGAGAAGATTGGTCAGTCACAGAAGCAGGCGCAGCTCATCCGAGAGCTCGGCGAAAAGGTGCAGACACTCGAGAAGAGTCTCTCGCAAGTTGTTAAGGACTTTGACGCCGAGCGACGCCGACTCAAGGATCAGACGGAAATCCAACTGTCAGAACTCATCGCGACCGTCGATGATTTGCGGAGAACACTAGCCCTCAAAACGAAAGAGATGGTGCGTTTACAGCATGCATTTTTGTGCATACCTATATATTTTTGTGTGTGTGCCATGTATTGTTGTATTGTTCGATGACGCAATGGAAATTTGTGTGAAGACGAATGGACGGTGGTTTTATGCACTGAAAGTGTTCGTTGTGTGCTGCATATTGTGCGAATGACCACTTACCCACTGCAGAATCACGTGAAGCGACTGTCGCGAAACATTCTCGATCAACGGACGGATCTCGAACAGTTTTTCATTGATTCATTGGAGCTTGTGAAGAAAGAGATTGCCGGGAATAGGGCGCAGTACAAAAAGGAGGCAAGTGGCCTGCCACTCGCACACGCATGCGCACCGTATGCATATGCGCGCATTCGCCCTTGCACATGTTTCTATCCGCTTTTGATCGACTGCACCATTTTGAGAGACGGCGCATTAACAACGTCTTTGCTTGTGCTGCGTGTTGTGTGCGTTCTGTGGCGTGTGGACACAGGCTGCCGCCGCGTACAATCAACAGATGCGCCTGGCAACGATGCGAAAGAACGGACAGGGATTTCCCGCCATCCGCACGTTCCATCCCTCCGCCACAAGCACAAACTCAATCTTCATGGACTTTTCGGAGGCGGAGCGGAGAGGGTGCGCTGTCAATTGTTTTGTTGTGGGAGGCATTTGCAGCGTGCGTGGGATAGCATCGACCGCTGTGGCAGCCACAACCCACACTCAATTGGTCTGTTGGTTGCCCCTATTTTCTGTGGCATGCGCAGGTACGACATTCAAGGCACTGCGCCGCGCATGGACATCACGGACCTCACGTGGGAGGAGCGAGAGCGCGTGCTCCGCATCATGTTCGCCAAACTCAACGGAACACATATAGGGTGCGTTTGCTGTGCCCGCTTTCAGCCTATTTACATGTGGCAAGGGTCCTAAGTACCTGTTGTGTAGTGTTCGTACTGGAGGGGCTGTGACTTAACTGCTTTGTGTTGCGTGTGTTGTTGCTGAGCGAGCATCGTGACATTGACTATATCCAAACTGTGTATCTGTCTGTTGTGGCTACTTCATACTTTGGCCGACTGTCCGCAGTGGGTCTGGAGACGGGCACGGGACGCTTCAGCATGCGCTTGCCAACGACGTGCTTGAGGAGCAGTCGATGGCAGGCAGCAACGACGACTATGATGCGGGGTCGTCAGTTGCGGGCGATGTGTCCCACGCACATCCACACGCACACGCGCACGCGGGCGCGTTGGTTCCCGTGGGGCAGCATCCGGGGCAACCACACCACGCCGCTAATGGTGGCGGAGGGACATTCATTACCCAACAAGGCTCAGGCGTTACGAGGCCGGTGGCGGGCGCGCTCATGTGATACCATATATGGCAACCCGTGTTCTCACTGAATGCGCAGTTTGCATTATTGTGTAATATTGTTTGTGTCCAGGGGTCGTCTCTGTTGGCAGCCACCGCTCTTGCATCGGATCCGCATGGCATTGGCGCGCGTGCGTTTTTGTGCTGTGGGCGAGCTGCAGATGACCCACCTTGCAAATATATATATATATAAATATGTATTTGTATATATGTATTGTAACAAACACACCTGACCCCACATGATAGCTGCTTCCCCGCTTGCGTGTTTAGCGAAACACAGTCTCGATAGAGTCCATCTATCCCAAAATCAGCGACATCAGGCTCATATATCGACGGCTGCATATGGCGCCAACATACAGGAGAGCGCTGATGGCGGGCAAATTTATGAGCCGGAACAGTGTACGGGCAGTGATCAGAATGAAGTACCCTCGAATTCACTCTGCGTATCCCGGACGCGGAAGCGGGGCTGGCCAGTGCGGTCGGAGGTCAGCGGCTCATACTGGAGGTGGTACGCAATGGTAGCGCACACGAACCCCAGCACGGCTCCTGCGTTGATGTCGCTGAAGTTGTGCCTGCTCATGAGGCAGCAAGTGCATGTAAGCTGCGTTAATGAGGTGCAGTTGTAACGCACAACTTGTGGATACACAAGAGTGAGTCGATACAGTGTGGGCATGGAAATGGTTGCACAGTGGTGCTCAGTGCAGCATAATTGGAAAGAAACCGAGAATCAATAAATTACTGCACGTGCCTGTTGTCGTTTGTTCTGGAGATGGCGATCCATTCGGCCAAGACAAGGGGCGAGGCGGCCAATACGGCACGCCACAGCTGCCCTTGATTCTGCGACACCGTGTGTGGTTTGTAAGTGGGAGTTGTTGCACGTATCACTGCAACGCAACATACACACATCACGGGCGCACACAACCCCCAAAACACGCACATACAATGCGTATATACTCCCACAGAGGTGAGCAGAGCCAGTAGCGCAGCCGGCTCATACACACAATCAACAGCACAGTAGACGCACCCCCTTGAAGACCTTCAATCGGCCTGCGAAATAGAAGAACAACACGCCCATACTGGCAAATGAAAACGCCGCATGCCCCGAGGGATACGACATGCGACCGTCCTTGATGGTCGTGTCATTGCCGGTTGCTACTCGCGCGTACCTGCACAGACACACCATATTAACACAAGGACTGATGAGTATGGTTGGATCTGCATTTTAACTTATGTCAACGTGGTTGCATCTGCTCTTATCTGCGCCAATGCAGCCATGTGCTTGCATCCCAAAAGAAAAGAATATGTGGCCAACAGCAGTATGACATACCAGTCGGGTCGGTAACGCCCTGCTGCAACGTTCATGAATTGCTTGCCAAACACAGTGAGCGTCAGCGACTCACACAAGGTGAGTGCAGCGTGATGCAGATCATGCCAAGAGCGCGACCAGTATTGCGCGCACACAAAGACCACAGCGGGAAATAAAATGGCAATGAGATACAACGCGTAGTCGGGAACAGTATCTGCAGTATGATGGTGGTGGTGAAGATCATGGATTACAGAGTGCAAGATTACAGAGACGGTCTGGCTATACGGTTGTCATTGACCGCGGCCACTTCCATAGGACTAACAGGATGCGCCGTGGCTTGGCTCACCGGAGTGTTTCGGGTAGTCCAGCGTTGGATCAAGAACTGGAGTGCCGTCAACAACTTGCACCACTGTGTCTCTGTTGTACGGCGAGATGGCATACGTAGTCAGCACAAAGGAGAGTACCGCGAGCGAGATTCCGAGCCCCCAGTCGAGCAAGTACCGGCCATCCCACCACAGCTGCCCAGCGGGGCGGCTGTTGCCAAAGCAACTGCGAGTAAAGCGCATTTTCCTTGATGTATGGTGTTCCATCCCAACTGCGCAGGTCTTTTCTATCCGTCTGTGTCAGTTTCCGCCCGTCCCCCCAGGACGGCTCGGGCTGCGTAAAACAATCACGTGAATAACACGTGACCACTTCGTTCTCAACATTTCCCGGTTTGGCGTAATAGATCTACAAACTACATATAGAAGTATAACGTTCCACATAGTGTCTGAAATAGGCAAAACATTAATTTGTTTGCTTTAGTTGTCCATGCGGAGTATATTGTTGCGTTAAAAATAGATTTATTGAGCTTACACCCACGCACCCGCAACAGAGGGAATTTCATTATTTTTTTAGAAATGTGTCCATTATTTTCTGGAGATTTATGCATCTAAATAATGAGTACGATTAAAGTGAAATAATTATTTATGTAATAGAATATCTATCCAGAAGTGGGGGGAAAATAACCTCTACAACCGTGAAAATAAGTTACTGAAACCGCAAATGGCTGTTTTCTTTGTTGTTGTCCGATTTCAAATTTGAAGGTTTATTTTGGGCGCGCAAAACGGAAATGGCTGCGGCCGCGTGCTTGTGATTCCATGTGTGAGTGCGGTGTGCGGTGTGTGTGTGTGTGTGTGTATGTGTGTGTGTGTGTGTGTGTGCGTATGCGTGTGTGTGCAACTGCGCAGAGTGTCATGCGGGCGCGGCAGGCTTCCGCGTGAGTGTGTGTCCGCGAGCACACCGCACTTTTGCACGGACACACAGAGCATCTTTACAAATAACAACTATCATTCCTAATAACTTTGAACCAAATTCCCTTGTCGCCTCTTCTCGAAGTAATCTTCACCCCAATATACGGAAATGTCGAACCCCTGGAGCACTGGCCTTTTTGGCATCTTCGATGACATGAAGATTTGTGAGTAATTTCTCAATATCGCGACTCCCCCTTTTCCCCCGCGTATCTATGTATGTGAGCTGACTCAATTGTTTGCACATGCAGTCCTCTTCGGAACCCAGGCGTACATGCTCGCCGTGAACAACTCGGTCATCACGAGCGGCGGCAAGGCCACCTTTGGCATTGACGGCGAGTCGTGCGCCAAGCCGTGCTTTACGGCCGGCTGCATTGGCTCTGACGGTGTGTTCTGCACGAACGCATGCGTCTTCTGCTGCCTTCCCTGCGTCTACTTCCTCTGGCGCCAGGAGGTCCGCACCAAGTTCCAGATCCAGGTGCGTCTCCCATGGCAACGGGGCATTGTGTTTCGCTTTGCCTATTAATGACTGCCTTGTGTGTTTGAGTCAGGGGAATAGCAGCCTCTCGTCGCAAAGCATGTATGTGTCTGCGCACTGACCTGTTTTTATTGCGTGTCTGTCTTTGTGTTCGTGCGTAGGGCAACATGCTCGGAGACTGCATTGCGTGCTGCTGCTGCTTCCCCTGCGCCGTTATGCAGGATGCCCGTGAGCTCAAGATCCGCGGCGTCGCATACGGCGACGCTGGCAAGCCAGTCGTCTAAGCGCGATTGACGCTGTCTGTGTTTTTCCGTCTGTCGCTCTGAGCCGTCGTCGTTTGTCATTGCGTCACGCAGAGACATAAACTCTCTTATTATGTGACATTGGTGCAGTGCACTGCTCTTGATGCTTATTTGGCGCATTGGAGGCTGAGCTTAATGGGAATTGCATGCCCTCCTCATTTAGAGCGTGGGGGTTCGGTCGCGTTGTCTCCATGCAGTTAATTAGACGGCTACCATCCTTGCGACTGCAGTAGAATTGGCGTGCCTAGTAGCACTTTATGTTTCGTGCGTGCAATCGTTTTTGTGTTTTGAGGGCTTCGTGAGTAATTGTACCCCAGTAGAAGCCGCTCCACGAGTACCACCGCAATTACATTTCGCTCGAAGACCAAGAAGTAGGGAGCGCCGGCTACCGACTCTGTAAATTGAGGATTTCACGTGTTTTGTTGAGGAAACGCATGACATTTCAATTTACGAGTGAAACTTCCACCATGCCGCCACCGCATGCACCAACCGCACGGCACCGAATCAGTCTGACCTGCCGCCGGCCTCGTGTGGAGTGGGCCGCCGAATGCTCAGTTGCATGCACACTGTCGGCGTGTGCGGAGGAACGCAGACAGCAGTGTAAAAGGACGACTGGCTGAGGGGCTGCAGTCCATAAGGACCCAGGGATGCTGCTCTTGCTCTTCGTCTCTGACTCAAACTTCGCGTCGCAACCGCTTATATTGAAGGATGACTTGGTCCTCGCGTTTGCACCCATGACCAATTGTGCTAAATACGCTGGATGCCTGTGCCGATCGGCACTGCATGTGCGGTTGCTAATCTCGGTTGAAAGGTGCAGCAGCTTGTGTCACTACGCGCAGTGATATGCGCTAAACTCACGCAACAACCACTTATTGCGATGCCGACAGCCGATCCCTCACTTGACAGTTTGTCTTATTTCGGCGAAGTTAGACGTCCGTCTTTGCCTCAGGATGCCGTTGCACACTCATTGCAGTCTGCAGCTGGTCGGCTGCCTGGTCCCTCTGAGTTGAGAAATGTACAATCTGCGAGTGGTCCCGGCACACATGCATCGCGCCGAGAGCACGTGTCAGTTACAGAAGAGGCCAGTCGACAGAGAGCTGCCGCACGGCCTTCCGCGTCGACCGCAGACACTCGCATCATCACTCTTCAACCTTTCACACAAAATACGATCGATGCGAACGGTCGACGCGGAAGTGCAGTCTATCAGCCCATGTCTGCGGCATCGCCTATGGGGCCAACACGGCGGGGGGATGTGGGTGGAGCGGACAGTCGACGAGGCAGTGGCGTCGCAATAGTGCCGGCCACAGTACCGCTACCTGCACCGCCCACGGGGCCAACACGGCGGGGGGACGTGGGTGGAGCGGACAGTCGACGAGGCAGTGGCGTCGCAATAGTGCCGGCCACAGTACCGCTACCTGTACCGCCCACGGGGCCAACACGGCGGGGGGACGTGGGTGGAGCGGACAGTCGACGAGGCAGTGGCGTCGCAATAGTGCCTGCCACAGTACCGCTACCTGTACCGCCCACGGGGCCAACACGGCGGGGGGATGTGGGTGGAGCGGACAGTCGACGAGGCAGTGGCGTCGCCATAGTGCCGGCCACAATACCGCTACCTGCACCGCTCACGGGGCCAACACGGCGGGGGGATGTGGGTGTAGCGGACAGTCGACGAGGCAGTGGTGTGGCGCCGGCGGGTCCTGTTACTGCTGTCGTCTCGACCGGTTCGTCTTTACGTTTGGTCACAGAGCCTTCTGGGATATTGGTCACTTCCACGGGCGGCCACCCACGTGTCCATGACGGGTCAAGCAATGATCGACGCAGCGCTGCAACTCATTTAATCACGCCGCGTGCAGCCCCTTCTGCGGTATCCCGATCCGTCGATGTGCGAACTGCTCGGCCGCCTGCTGATGCATCTACTGGCGTGTCGTCGGGACGGGGCGAAGTTGCGGGCGATATTCGGCGACGAGAAACCGCATCGCCGGTGTTAGTATCTCCTCAAGGTTTGTCTATGCATTCCTCATTTGATATCTCTCGCCCATCAAACACGAATATTGCGACACGGCCGGTTGCGGATCCACAGGAGCGTGATGCGACTGTAGGACGGGCATCTTCTTTTGGAACAGGGGTGGCACTGCGCGAGTTGCAGTGGCTGCATCCCCAGATTGGTCAGCAACGGCATGGATCGCACGGTGTGCTCAGCGCCGACCGACGCGCCACTCCCAAAACACCGCACACTGTGTTTGCTCCTGGTGGCCGTACTAATGCCCCTGTGTCGGAGCCCCTGTCCGCGCTTGCTCTTCCTTGGGGTCAGCAGCCGCCATCGTTTGATAGATTGACTGGGAGCACTCTCGATGCTGCTCGTCAGTCACGTGTGTATGGAGCAGGAGAGGCGCGTGTAGATATGAGGCGTGAGACGAGACAGGTGGTGATAATGTCGGCTGGTCGACCCCGTCCCGACGGCGCTGCCCTGCTCGCGGTTGGTGCTGCACCACGCGAAGGTGCCTCTGAGGTGGTGGGATGCGGCTTGAAGGAAGATGTGCCGGTGACACCGACACATGCTCTGGCATCAACTTTAAATGTGGCGAACCGGCTGCGAGACGTTTCGTCGCCCGCCTTAATTTATACCGCCGCTCATGGTAATGTGCCGCACACCCGTCGTGGAAGTGTCCATGCTCTGGGAGAGAGGAACCCTGCTCGCCCGTTGGTTGCGCCACTGCAGCCGGCACCTCCAGGTAAGGCTTGTGCAGACCCTACAGCCATTCCGGTACCGTCAAATTCTTCGATCGGATGCCTTTCTGTGACGCCTGTGCGTGTGCGGATTGCAAGGGTAAACTGGCTGGGCCCTGGTCCGGACGAGTTTGGGAAGGTGGGGGATGGGCAAAATGCAATTCCCGTGGCAGCTGCACACGTGACTCCGTCGGCGCTGACACCAGCGGCGACACCGACTTTCGCTGGTGTATCTACAGCTTCGGTAGCTACTGAGGCGGCGGCATGTGCAATGGAGAGGCGCGCACAATCACCATGTGCCAGCAATGCGATGCACACTGTTGACGCCCCGGGAGGCAATGGGTTCGCCGCACCATCCCGCCCTCCCGTCTTCACCCCTGAGCTGATCACGGACCCGCGCGACATATTCAAACGCCCACTGCAGCCACCGATGGCGGCCAGTGGTGCTTACAGTGTTAGGGACATTGCTGTCCTGGTGTCATGCTTTGACGAGGAGAGCTATGAAATTGTGCGCGCTCTGTCCTCACTGCGCGACGCGTTTTTGTATGTGCGGGCCATGGAAGTCGCAAGCGAGTCGCCTTTTCGCAGTGTCTTCCACGTATTGTTGGTGCAAGACGGAGTGTCAGGCGCGCATCCCACGTTCATTCCCATGGCCTCTCAGCTCGTGGCTGCCTTTGCGTCGAACTTGCCGTCGCCGTCATCCGCGACACCTACTTCATTTGCAGCGCAATCAGGCGCTCAGACGTCGTCAGACATGCTATCGAACACAGCCTCTCCTCCGCCTGCTACATCTGCGGCCGCCCATGAACTGCCGCCGCGAAAGTCGCTGAGGGATCGCTTCAAAACCTACTTTGCGGAACCCGAAGATACCAGTCAGCCGTCATGGCTTTATGCACCTCTCAGTGCATCTGAGGCGTATTCGGGAACAGTGAGGACTGCTCATGATGAAGTGAAGGCAGCACTTGAGCAGTTCAAGCACGAACAAGACGCCGCCGCAAAGCGCACCACTGAAGAGGCGGCGCTGCTTCAGAAGGCGGCGCTAGTGATTGAAAGTCGGCGGTGGGATGATCCCATCAACGGCACATGGACGGTGACGTGCGTCGTGAAGGCCGCAGCGCGGCATCTGCACAACACACACGATTGGTTTCTGCGACCTGCGACTGGTTTTGCGGCACACCCGTCGTTTCAGTACATGCTCACTACAAACGCTCGCGCAATGTTCGGCAAATCGGCGTTGCATCAACTGATAGACAGTCTGGACAAACACCCGATGACCGTCGCCGTGACAGGATGCCAGCGAGTGCTTGGCCACGGGGCTGCTCGGCCCTATGACGCAGACAGCACCACTGGTCCTCCGTACTGGCCGCTACACATGGAGATACGCACCCGCCTGGTCGCCGTCCTTCCGCCTACGCCGCTCCTGGCTAACACATTCGCCCACGTGCTGCGATCGGCGCAACTGTACGAGTACGAGGCTGCGTTTGTGGGGCTGATGGGAGCATTTGACTTTGCAGGCGTGATTCCCACCGTGCCAGAGTCCTGCGGACTGTTTAGGTGTGCTGCAATGTACAATAGGAGCGCGAGTGCGGAGACTCCGGCGAAAACTGTTATCAAGAACATCTCGCATGGTGTGATCGCAATGGTCGACGACCAAAATCTCCATGACGGCTTGCCCATGTACGACGAGTGGATCTTCCGCCGTGCGTGGCCCTTGGTGGCGTACGGAGTCGTCGAAGGACTGCTTGAACTTTTCGTGAGTCTTTCGGCTGCGCTAGTCACCGTCATTTTTTTCGCTCCCTTTTTGGCCGTCACCACGATTGCATTGCTCTTCGTCCGTCTACTAGCGGCTGTGCTGTGGATTTCAACAAAAGCGCTCTCTTTCTTGGAAGCGTGCCGAAACGAGCTAGTGGAGTTTCAGTTTTGCCGCCGTGGATGTCGTTGGGGACGAGATGAGCATGGGGCAGCGCGCACCTGCTTGTCAAAATGCAGCGAGTGCGGCTTGTGGCCGTATGGCAAGCGACTGCGACGACTGCGTGCGCATCGTGAACTCCCAGATGGAGCGGACTCGTCGGATCTCCTGGTCAAGGATGTCACTGGACGCATCCCGCTATTCTTTAAGCTCACCAAATGTCTAGCGTTCGACTTTTATTTTCCTCGTCTCCAGTGGCGCTGTAAATGCGACTGCAACTGCGTTTCGGAAAATGCCGAGTTGGAGGGAAACGGAAATGGTGCCGGCCGTTCCCTTGACGCACGTGACTTTATCGTTGAGTTGGCATCTGAGGGCACCAGTGGTGACCGGGACGTCATTGATCGACAGCCTGACAGCCGCATACGCAACGAAGAGAATTGTGCCCCGCTTCCGCTGCTGCAAGCGACGACGCTCGACGGCAATAACTTGCAGGGGAGTGTGACACGTGATGTGCCTTTGGAATCGTCTTTTGCCACTGCCCCGGGGACCAGACGCACTGTCTCTGCAATCGAAACCTCACCTCCGTGTGGCAAGGTTCTTGCACAGTGTCCCGCACAGTGGTATCTTGGCAGGGTCAAGGAGTGCCTCGACTGCCCCGGCGTCTGGAACGGAAATCTTCTCCTTGGCGCCGACCGACTCCTGACGCTTGCTGTCGTACTCACGACAACGGCTGAAAATCCGTCGATATCGGTGGTCTCGAACGCCGTGTTCCACGTTAACCCCGCCACACAGCTTGAAGCATTCATGGATGAGAGACGGCGAGGAGCCAACGGTTCTTTTGCAGTCAATGCATTTGTCTTGCGTCACCTCGGCCTCGTATGGTCATCAAACTTGGCGTACATGCGGCAGATCTTCCTGGTGATGCTCTCTGTCCTACAAGTCGTTATTTATTGTCTCTTTGCCATATCCCCCGGCGTTATTTTCGTAGTGTTCGACTACGTGCTGGACAGTCTCATTCCCGACGATCTTATCGAACTTGCGCGCGGGAACCGTGCGTTTCTGTGTGGCCTCGTCGCGATACTCTACATATTCTTCATGAGCGTCCACGCCCGGAGCGCGCGACTTCAGCGGTGGACTGTCGTAGCTATCTACGGGTTCGGTGTTATGATAGTTCTCGTGGGGATCGGGAAGCTGTTTAAGGATGTCTGGATGCATTCCGGCACGACATTTCGCCACGCGTTGGTTGGCGATGGCGTGGCAATGGTGCCGGTGGCAAATCGCGCGGCCGTCGAGGTGCTCTTCGCCCTTTACATTCTCTATCCGCTTTCGACAATATTGTATTCACCAGGCAGTTTCCTGGAAACCGTCACAGGGACGTTCCCATATTTGATGTTTCTTCCAACACTGCTCATCGGTGGTGGTGGATACGCCGTCGCGCGCGCGTGGGACGTGCTGTGGGGCAGCCGTACAGACGACACACTGGTGTTGGACGCTAACTCACGAAGCATGCAAAGAAACACCTGGATCATCACAGCGCTTGTTGTTAGTGTGAACGTGGCCGTCGTGGTCGTTCTGGAGTCCGAGCATCCGCTCCAATCCGTGATCTACGGAGCATATGTAGCTGCCCTTTTATGTGGATTCATTCTTATGGTCTATTCGCTCATCTACTTTTCATATACGGCAATCGTTGTCGCCCTCGCCGCACCATTTTGTGCTCTTGCCTTTGCGACCGAATGCCTCGTGTATTGTGTTTGGCGGCTCGTGCGTGCGCGTGACGAGCGATATGCCGCATTGGCAGAAGTATAGATACTCCAACCATTCCGCTGTGATTGTCACATGCGGGATGCTCGAGTGTTCGATCACGTTTTGTTGGCTGTACCGCCGCATAACTGCCCAGAAGTGTGGATGCGTTCCAGCTCGATCGCGTATTGAATATATTCTAATATTATATGAAGTATATTACGATGGATCAGTCATATTATCCAGGAGATTGTAATCAAGGTTCTCATACCTCTTGTGTATTGTCGTTGTCGGCGTCGATGCACATGTTTGAAGTTGGATCCACTGATGGGAATTAATTCGGACAAGCCAAGGGTACTGAACCCTTGGGACAAGCCCTCCATTCCAGAGCGGGTGGGTGTCTATTAATAGAAATTTGGTGGCATTGATATCCTGATTTGGCACGTGAGGGATTTCCATTTCGGGACCAATGTGCCAGTGGAAGGGCGCGACTGGCGACACATGGTCAGTCAATGGCAGGGCACTGAGTGCCGACATCCGCAGTCACCGAGTGCTCCTCATGACACGCACACACATTGTGATTCCGGATGCAACCACACGATTATATATGTTCAGGCCACTCCGATGCACGCAGGATATGACAAAGAAACTCGATACATGTATATGTGATGCCCAAAATAATAAGCGTGCGGGCTGACGCTACCCCGCTGCCACTTGTGCTCCAGGGGTTTAACGAAATCTATTCGCTCTGCAGACGTCGACTCAGTAAATTCGTCCCTGGCCGGGTCAGTCCGGGCGTGTCGTGTGACCGAGTCCGCCGCCAGGCGGTGCGGTGACACGGATAAATGGGCCGCGCGTCACGCACTCGCCGAGGTGGGCGAACGCAGTCGACGAACACTCTCTTGACCATCGCCATTGTTTCGATTGTGGTCGTGTCCCTCGTGCATATCAGCATCACCCTGTACCAGCTGCACAGCGAGCTGACGCACGATGCCGAGGCGCACCACGCAAGCGCACACGTGGGACACGTGCCCGGACTTGTACAGAAATACGAGGACGAGCTCGGCGAATATGATCATGAGCATATGCTTATATCTGATGATCGTGTGCGCTCGCATGGTGATGGAGGACGAAAAATGCGTGACGTTGAAGTGGTGGGTAGCAATTGCACTGTGGATTGCTCGGTACTTATAATCCGACGACGCCTTACGTTCCGAAAGTCTCACGCTTTGGGAAGTTACAATTTCTGCTAGTATTCGGCTTCTATTCTGTAAGCCGCTGTTGACCGCATGGTTTGGAGCTGTGACGCCAGCTGAACGGCTCGTTTGACATACTCGGCAAATTGTTTATTTGCTCGGGGATGTCGCACTGTCATCATAAGATTGTATCAGTAGTGTAAGAATACTGACACCGTTTCTGACGCGGCAGCACCCCTATTTGTGTTGGTGCTTGGTTTGGTCAGTTGCCTTATCTGGTAAATAATACCGGTCGCCTTGGTATCTGAGCCCTCTTACATTATCAATAAGGCAGAGCCACACGGTTACGTAACCGTTACAGTTGCAATATTGATCATCAGCTAACCCCCCAATCTTATGGCACATACATGCATAATTTTACATATGTATTTGTAGGTACGCGCTGACGGCGGAGAGTTAACATGCGGCACATCTATGCGACGCATCAAAACGACATACACACCTTTCGAAGGGTCCCGCAGTTATTGCCATGCTGCCGCTATCCTTCCTGGGACTTCCGAGTGTATACCCGGTGACAACCCACTAGCGATGTCAGCTGCGGACTCGGTGCAACGCGGGCGGCACGCGGCGAGCCTGTCGCGCCGCTTCCTATACCCTCATCCACACAACAGAATTTTTGAGATACTCACATTTGCTATGAAGGCGTCGGGCGGATTGCTCCCAGGTGTATCTGCGTCTCGAAGTATTACGATCGTCGTGCAGGCCTCTGCCGACAGGGTTTATCACAATTTATTGAAGCTCGTGACGGTATGGCGCGGTCCTGTGTCAATTGCGGTGCTCATCGAAACGGATGCAGAGGAAAGATCGCTTCGAAAATACATTGGAAAGCAAAGAATCTTGCGACAGTGGGTTGACGTGCATTTTATGCGGCGTCACGGACACACAAAGGGCGATAAAGGTTCGTTCTACCCAATCAACGCCCTGCGAAATATCGCTGTTGATAACGTCCGCTCAGAGTGGATTCTGGTCTCCGATCTCGATATCCTCCCGAACGCGAGCATGGACATTTTTCTGCGGGAGTTGGATAACGCAGAGCGCGCATTCGCAGATGCTTACCTCCCGGGGAGCAGTGCATGCCCTGGACTATTGGCATACATTCCTCCCGCGGTGGAGCTGCCAATTAATGTCGCCTACAATGTGAGCTTGTCGGGCACGCGCACGGGAGTTCAATACTCGAAGGAAGTTGCGAGGAATTCCCTGGAGAACGGGTCCATGAAGCCCATGCATATGTATTTTACATTAGCATACATGCCCACAAACTACACGCAATGGATGTCATCCACAACACCGTTTGAAGTTCCGTACACTGTGCGTTTCGAGCCCTACTTTATTGCTCGGCGCACCATTCCGCTGTTCAACGACTCGTTCGTCGACCGTGGCGGCAATTTTGCGCAACTAACATTTCACATGCACGCGGCGGGATATCGATTTATCGTTCTCCCAGATGTGTTTATGGTCGACCAGCCGCACGAGGTCATTCACCGTGCTCCCTTCGTCCAGCATCTCGCCCTCATGTGGGAACGGTTTTCCGAACACGTGACAAAGCTGTATGAGGTCAAGCTTCACGGGGACGCTATGGCGGGGGCGTATTCGACCATCAAAAAGCGGCATGAGTGGGACGTGTCACGGTTTCCAGGAAGCGTGTTCGACCCGCGAAATATGATCCAGATGGCAGCGACCACCCATGAGGAGGTTTGTGTCTCATGAGTTTGTTAGATTACCGTACCAGCGATTTTTCTGCTGAATTTGCTGCCTTTAGGTTAGTATAACTCAATACCGCGCGATTGGGCTCAGTGTTCACCAAAACTAACCGAACGCCAGAGCAAAAACTCACCCTAGGCATGCTTTCCTTCCCAACATATCCGTCAAAAGGAACACGATATTCGTTTTACATTGGTTGTTCCTAGCGACCGCGTTCACTGGCCTCTTTTCGTGCCGGCACTACAGCGATATTGCCTCATGCCGGGCTTGTGGGAAGTTTTGGTGATGTGGCGGGACAGCGGGCCGCCGCCAATAGGCATTGTGGCAGGCTGCACAAAGCCGGTGCAGTTTCGCATTCACGCCTCAGGACGAATTACGCATTCGTACCGGCCAAGTAATATACCAAAGACCTCGCCCGACTGCGTTATCATGATGGGCAACACAACATCTATCCTCAACATGAACCTCGATGCGCTTCACTTTGCGCTGGACATCTGGGCCGCCCATTCAAGTCAGCTTGTGGGATTCACAGCTGCAGCGGTGAAGTTCACTACACCGCGGGCATCGATCCCTCCAAGCTGGCAATATGTGCCTATGGACGCCGAAGTGACTCGTGAGTACCATATGGTAATGTTTGGGACCGGGCCAATCATTATGCATCGACGGCATTTACAGGCGTTTTTTGAGCTACCGAAGGTCGGACTGCGGCTCGTCGACAGGGTTAAAGGTTGCGACGACGTTGCACTCAACTTTGCGGTCGGGCACGGTTTGTCCATTCCCCCGGTCCTGGTCCTTGCGTCGATCAATGATTCCGGCAACGTCACAACCACCTCCATCACCTCTCAGGCATCCAAAGATGATGCTGCTACGCACCAAAGCATCCGTAGCCAGTGTGTATCCACATTCATGAGTCTGTTTGACACAAACCCGCTTGTCGCGGGACGTTCGGTTTACAGATTCGAGCATCTTCAATCATGACAGCTGTCGGTCTGCCAGTCTCCGTGCGCCGAGCCGCGCACAACCCGTACACGCGAGCCGGTCGCCGTCCAATGTTGGCTTTGTCGGAGCCGTCGGACTGGGCCCCGGAGCGCTGATAAAAATCGAAGTCGGATCAAGAATGGGTTTTAAAAATAAGTATAAAATACTGACCACATTTCTCTGTCTGATAGATATCAGTTAACTTTGCTTGTTAAATGGTGTGATATTCGGCTCGAAATTTTGTCAGAGCCCGCGAGCAAAAACCGGGTACTACTCACTGTCTCGAGTGACATTGCTGACTAGAGTTGCACACTGCACACATACACACAGCTAGTTGGCACAGACACAAGCGACAATGGCAGCTGACGGCTGCACACTGCCAGTTATAACCACTTACGCATACAGTCACCTGAAACACACAGGCCGCCGACACATATGTCACGTGATTTCGGATTCAGCCCAAATCAGACAGCGCGCGCACTTCGACGACGCACACTGCGCACAGGAGCGACACCGCACTGCGATAGCGCACACTGCCCACAGGAACGACAGCGCGCACTTCGACGGCGCACACTGCACACGGGAACGACAGCGCGCACTAGGAGTGACACCGCACTTCGACGGCGCACACTGCACACGGGAACGACAGCGCACACTGCCCACTGGAGCGACACCGCACTGCGACGGCGCACACTGCACACGGGGACGACAGTGCACACTGCGCACAGGAGCAACAACGCACAATGCGACAGCAAACACTGCGCACAGGGGCGAGAGTGCAAGCTGCGACCGCACACGCGCATAGGAACGACAGCGCTAGAAGGAACATATCACACCCTGCGACGGCGCACACTGCGCACGGGAACGACTGCACACTCTGCGCACAGATGCGACAGCACACACTGTAACAGCGCACACTGCGTCAGGGAGCGACTGCGCACACTGCGCACAGGAGCGACAGCGCACACTGCAACGCGGCACACTGCGTCAGGGACGACTGCGCACACTGCGCACAGGAGCGACAGCACACAATGCAACGGCGCACACTGCGCACGGGAACGACAACGCACACGCACTTTGACCGCACACACTGCGCACAGGAGCGAGAGCGCACACAGCGACCGCGCACAGTGTGCACAAGAACGACAACGCGCACTGCTACGGCGCACACTGTGCACGGGAACGACGGCGCACACTGCGCACAGGAGCGAGAGCGCACACTGCGCACACAGCGACC